>APFE030726538.1:1922-109228 GCA_000404065.3 Pinus taeda | reverse complement strand
AAATGAACTACGAAGAGTTCTAGCACACTTAGTGTTGTGGACTAGATACCTAACTAGGGTAGTCTATCTGGGTGGGACTAAGATGGACTCAAGTTTTCAGCTACTCTAGGTACCAACAGAGTTACTTGCTAACCATCAACTCAGGGATCTAGGTGCATATCCAAGGTCGGAGCTCCATGACAAATGCCACACACCCTCTTTGAGATCTAGCCATCAACACATACGCTGATCATATGTCCTCCCAAGCATCCACCATTAGATGCTTCAACTCTCCCTATCAAACTAGATATATCCATTTGTCCAAGCATGCTTCTAGAGTGTTCTTTTTATGGAGAGATTTACTTGTACAAACACAACCCCGATCAATAATAAACTTTCAAATATAAGTAAATACAAACCTTCGGGGTCCTCTTTTGCTACTATCATCAAGTTATCCATATACAATTTGTTGAAAGCTTTCTTCTTCTTTTATTTCTTCAGTAGCACCAAGTACGTCTTTAGATTTCCTCAAGTCTTTTGTTTGCAACTTCACGAACATTTATCAATAGTACTCTCATTCATTTGACTTCATACTTACTTCAAGGAATTCACTGACATAATATGCTGTCCCTCTTAATTGGGAGATACACTCTTTCTTCTGTCCAGGCTCCCTCTCAACTTAGGGAGATCAACAACTTCATAACATCAAAGAAACTTCATTCTTTCAAGGTTTCGTTCATTCTTATGATATCAAGGTCATCTTGATCATCATAACTTCCTTCATCATGCTCATACAAACATCTTCATCATCTTGAAGATTATGTACTTGCAAAATTTTAATAGCAAGTACAACCAAATACAAACATACAGAAGCATGAAGTTAACTATAACAAAATCATGTTAATACAATGGAAGTATTTAGAATTTTAGACATCAAACATCTAAACCTAGTTAGGTTCATAAAATACACATCTTTTTACATACTAGACTTCAATTCCTTGCTAGGGTTTTGACATAAACCCTAGACTCCATCTCTAAGACACACAACCTTAGATATCAACAATTCAATCAAATATCAATCCTACAATACATCCAAGGTTTCAACAATATTCTTTTAGACACTGCTAGGGTTTGTTCCAAACCTAGACTTTATCGTCAAAACTAAATGAAAACAATAGCATCATATCCTAGAATATGAATCCTTACTAGTGCTTTGATACAAACCTTAGAATTCAAAACATGAGTATCAACAATTAGGTTAACATACTCACACATATATATCTAGGGTTTCATTATCATGTACTAGCATCTCATATTAATATTCATAAACACTAGGTAGATCTAGGACAAAAATGAGGTACACAACAATTTTCTCCATGCTAGTGTTTCGATCATACAGACGAATATATACCTAGGGTTTCGATCCTAGGACCTTATTTTAGATAATACGAGGGTCTTTCTTATAAACCCTAATTTACCAAACCCTAAATTTCTAGGGTTTCAATACATATCTTAGACATTAACAACAAATCCTAAAGGACTAGGGTTTATTATCATAACAATACCAAAACCCTAAACATAAAATGAATAGGTTTTTTAGATTTCATCAACATACCTAAGTAGACTAGGGTTTCATAATCAATATTGACACGCCCTTAGGTTAGGGTTTTAGAGTGAACTTTTTAGGGTTCCACAAGAATGATAAAAAATATAACCAAAGTAGATTCAGTCAAAAGATTAATCACCGTAACAAGAATCTTTATGATTCGAAATTCTAGACATAAGAGAGTTAGTAAAGCAATTTTCAAAATGGATGTTTCTTGTAATGGAAAGGATTAATTATAAATCTGATGGACTGAAACATACCTGGAGTTGTTCCTATTACAAACCTTGTAGGGTTACCTTTATTAAAAGGGTTCCCTTTTGTAGTAAAGGCTCCTGTCATGACTTAAGTTTTTGAGTCTTCCTTTGAATCTTCACACAATCCCTGTAAAATCTCTTTGAATATATTTTTCGAAGGAAACATAGAAAAGGATTATATTAATTACAATAATGAAGCTAAATACTTAACCTTTTACGAGAAGGAGGAGGCTTCTTTGAAAGGGTTTTCCATTTATATATATAAGATCAGTTTTTCTTCATGTACTTGCAACATTTATGTGACAAACAATACCAAGAATATACAAGTACGAATGCATAGTTATTAACTAATGATTTCTAAATCAAACCCTAAGTCATCTTTTAAGATATTGACTTAGATGACAACTATATTTAATAATATGAAAAACTGCAAGATAAAAACATTTCAAAGTTCTAAGCCAAATTATGTTATACCTTGTATTGGCAAAAGTGATTATACATACCTCAAAAAAAACTTACCTTCGTTCTCCAAGATATGAGTTCCAAGTTGCTTTCAAGAATGTTCACTTTAGTAGAGGCCGAGATTAAGGACTACCTTCTAGGAGCAACTATTATTGATGCCAAGTGGTACCAATTGTAGCTTCTTATTTACCGTGATTTGTCAGTGAACAATAACTTCTAACAAAATGCTATAATTTGTAGAAGAGAGACAAATTTTATATCTATCTATCTATCTATCTATCTATCTATCTATATATATAATTATATAATATATATTGATTTGTGGTAGCAATTGATGTGTTCTAGCCATGAAAATTGGTGGAGAGGCTAAAACACATGAGATCTCCAAGACCCAGAAATGGTTTGGGCAGAGTCTTCCCGATTTAGGAGATATTAAAATAATTAATATTTTTAATGGAGTTCCTAAGTCTAAACTTGGGAAAAATAAAATATTAATGGGTATTAATGTAAAACTGGGTTAGAAGTTTCCAAAAGACATGGATCAATCCAAATCTAATCTTAGTCGTTGATTAGAGATGTAATCTCCGCCGTTGAAGGACCAACAGGAAAAGTATAAGAGGAGGCTTGAGGGTCAGTTGGAGAATACACCAGAGTGATCCATCATTCTATTTTCTAGAGCGGGGTTTGCTAAGAAACATTGAATCAGTAACCAGCTTGCAGTAAAGGGCAATGAGTAATGGACAAAGAGGCAGAGATAGTGCCAAGAGACCAACACAAAGGTAGAGAGGCTAACATAGAAGCCAAAGCAGGCCATGCAGAGGCTAGCTGAGACAACACAGAGGCCAGAGGACCTATGTCATCCAGAGGTTTTGAGGCTAATGCAGAGGCCATGAGGGCTGACACAGTGCTTCAGTTGTGCTGGAGAGGGTTTCGTGGGGCAAATTTTCTGAATATCTGCTTCCAAATAGAGAGGTATTACTACCAGTAATTTTTCTCTATCGAGTGAGTCAGTTTGGCACTCAGTTATACTCAAGGATAGATTGCATAATAAAATAAACCCTCAGAATTGCTACACCGGTTTTCCCGCATTGGGTTTTTCCGGGGACGAGTTGTCCAAAAATAACGGTGTTGCTTGTGTGTCTGCTATTTCTTTCAACTATGATCTGTAGATGGTTCAGATTGTATTGTGTTTATTTCGATGTTTATATATTTAAATAATTTGTTCATAATTAACAAGTAGGAGAAATAAACCAGAAGAATACAGATAAAATTTCTAACAGATCGACTTAGAAATTTCAACATGGTATTAGAGCATGGTTGCACATCACAGGAGAGCTGAAGGCATCAACTGAAGCAAAGCATTTGCAGCAGAAACAACTGTCCCAAGTGACAGAAGCTATTCCTTGTAGAAAGCGACAAAAGAAGGGTTGACGCAGAGGGATTGCGTCATCAATCCGGGCTAGAGAGAGGCCAACATAGAGGCTGAGGAGGGCAGAAATATGCTCACACAGAGCCACACTGAGACCAAAAGGGTTGACATAGTTCGCTGAGGGAGCATTTTAGCCAGTGCTGGGATTGTGCAGGGCCTAGAGGCTCAGTCCTTCAGTGGCTAGGGCATAGGAAGCTGTGGGCAGTTTGGGGGGGAGTGAAGCTGGTGGGGTGCTGGGGGTAGAACAGTACCTGACTGGGCAAAACCAAGGTAGAGGGAGTCGCTACCAAGGCAGATTTCTAGCCAAGGAATACGGATCAGTGTTGCAGGTGCATATGAGATCAGAGAGGTACAACTCAACGGTTGGCAAGCGGATTTCCAAGAGGGAAATCGAGACTTAGAGGGAGTCTAGCAGAGAACTTCTAGATAAGATGTAGCAACTCAGAGGGAGTCGAAGAGAACTTCCTGAGGGAAGTAGAGACTCAGAGGAGTTGATAGGAGCAGAGAGATGGCCATGAATGGACTGAGGGATCAAGGCAGGCTAGACAAGGCATCCAACTTTGTGGTTTGGAAGGCCAGGATCCTGCCCATTCTAGATAAACATCGCATCAAGGCCTTTGCCTTGAGCACAGTGGCTAACCCAGTTGACTCGATTGATAATGAGAAGTATGAGGAGGCAATGGCCAAGACGAAATGCATCATCCTTGATGGGGCCAAGGATCATGTGGTCCAACATATCACCAAGAAGGATATGGCAAAGGAAATGTGGGATGCCTTGAAGAAGTTGTACCAGCATACTTTTGTGCAGAGGAAGATGTTACTTGAGAATCAACTGCGGTCATACCAGATATAGAAGGGGGAGCAGATAGATCACTTCCTCGGGAGATTGAAGGAGATTCGGGACCAATTGACTTCCATAGGGGCCATGCTGGATGAGGAGTTGATGGTGAGGACCGCTCTAAACGCAGTGTTCGAGGATTGGGAGACATTCGTCCAGAGCATTCTAGTTAGAGTGAATCTTCCAGATTGGGAAGAATTGTGGCAATTCTTCGCCAAGAAGAGATCAGACGGCTTAACAAGATGGGAAGTAGCAGCAAAGGAGTCCGGATCAAGAAGGAAGAGGAAGAGGATGCAGCTCTGGCATCTGCGGGGAAGCAGGAGAAGAGGAAGAAAAAGGACCCCTCCAAGGTTAAATGCTTCAACTGTGGGGAACTGGGTTTGTTGTCGCACAAAGTGTCTAGGCACCGCGACAACGCTCAGAGTAAGGGTTGTTACTCTAATACTTACTCACTCCGTTTAGACTCTTTCCTACACAAGTCGGGGGGGGGGGGTAGTCCCTAAGGTAAATGGATGAGGATAGCCTGGGAAACACATGCTCTAGGAGATTTTAAAGATGAACAACTTGATGAATTTAAAGTGAGTCTCGGTCAATTGAGATAGATAGATTAAACACAAGACACAACCACAAGATATGAATGATTATAGACCAGTGCCTTTATATTCGATTAACCATAGACTGAATAGAAACAAGATATCCCATGTAATTTATATTATGTGACGCATAGTGACAATCATGAATGAACAATGTAAACGCCCAAAACTGCAATATGTTCTAGCAATTAAATCCCATGACGAATTACGAAAATTAACTGCTAAGCAGTGATTCTAGATTAAAATGATTTTCATTAATGACCCAGACCTAGAATTAATTAACTTTCTCCTATAGCCAATAAAATTTTTGAAACATCAATCGCACTTGACAATAGAATACTACCACAAAAGGACACCAAGGAACTTTAGATGAACAATTTAATTATTCCTTAGGAGACTAATTATATGTGGTAAAATGAAGAGATCAAATTTTTAATGTGACAAAAGTAAATGAAAAAGGTTAATAAATCGAAATTTTAATGGGCCATGAGCCACATTAAAATTTTTAATGTGAAAGCGCAAATCCTCTTTTAATTTAATTCCTTAGTCACCAAAAATAATTTTTTTTTATAGATTTTTTAAATGTTTGGGATTTTTAGATTATTTTTTTTTTTTTTTTTTTTTTTTTTTGTTTCAAGATTTTTAAAAATTTTAAAATTTTTAAGAAATTCTTAACTTTTTAGATTTTAATTTGTAAAAATAAAAAATAAAAATATAAAAAAATCAAATGTCACAAAGATTCAAAAAAGGCTTTTTATTTTTATTTTTTCCAAATGTTTTAGATTTTAGATTTTCTAATTTTATAAATTTTTAGGCTTCTTAATGTTTTTTAAATGAAAGTCAAAATAAAATCAAAAACATAAAAAAATGAAAATTGAAAAATGTAAAAAACAAAAGTAAATTCAAATGAAAAACAAAAAATAGATAAATAAAAGAAAACTATACTAACCCTAAACTAAACGCATACATAATAAAAAAAAGAAAAAGAAAAAGTCGAATACATCAAATCGAAACTAACCCTAACAAATTAAAACAAAAACAAAAAATGAAAATTGAACTTGCTTTGTTTTATGTTGTGTACATCTGCAGGTCCAGCAGTAGAAAGGAGAGCTCGAAGGCAACGATGGAGAGATGAGTGGACAGTGAGGAGGACAGGTCGAAGAAGAAGGGACAGATAGGTTGAAGAAGAAGAGAAATCGCAGCCTTTGGAGGAGGCAGTTGCAGAGGAGAGAAACACAGGATAAGGCAACGGGATGGACGTGCGGAGCGATGAGTAACAAAGCTCTTTTTTGGAGCTCGATGGAGAGGGCAGCAATGAAGGATTGTTGAATGGAGCTGTGGATGGGCATCGCAGAGCAATGTTTGAAGAACCAATAAATGTGGGACAGTAATGTTGTGAGGGCAAGGAGAGCGATCTGCAGGTTGAATGAATGGGAACAACATGTAGCAAAGAGGAGAGAATAGACAACACGAGGGATTAGTGAGGAAAACGCAGGCAGAGAGAGATGGCAGTGAGGGTTTTTAAAAAAAAATAGAAATTGCACAGTGAACCCAAAAACCTAGGCAGCAAACCAATCAACAAAAATGGTAGCCCAAAATCTCTTTGAAAACTTTCTAGAAATCTTAATTAAAATATTGAATCCACTTGCTTCAGATTTAACCCTGAAACCCTCACGAAATTTCCAGATCTAAAAATAAAAAGTTTATATTTAAACCCTTGGACTGCAAAATGTCTGAATAATATCCTTGGAAAATTATGTTGATGAACCCCAGAGATCCAGATCTTACCCTCCAGGGCCTAGATCTGGATTATACATATATTTCTTCGTCGGATCTGTAGCTGCAAGACAACAAGAAACACCCAAACAATATATACAATGATAAAACTAAAACCCAAAAAAACCCAAGTCAGAAAACCAAATATAATTTGCAGATCTATGTACAAGAATGGTAGATCTATCAGATATGAGGAGTATAAGTCCAACTCCGCTCTTAGATTTGATAATGTAAGGCTCTAAACAGCCAATTCTATCAATTTCCCACATAAAAAATAAGTTTTTTAAATTTTAAAGGAGTTGCTTAGCTTGAAACCCTTCATGCATCACCAGTAAAATTCTTATGACAAAACCTGGGATTAAATTTCGCTGGGCTTTTCAGAAAACACGGATCGGGAGTTGGTTGGTCCAACTGAAAACTTCCCCAGACGCCCAATGATCTAAAAAAAATCAAGATTTTCTTGCAAAACTCAATCCAACCATCAGAATAGAGCGATAAAATGATAACAGAATTCAGATAAATAGAGATACATGCTATTACATTCAAAATTTAAATTATCACTTAAACCCCAACGACTGAGCAAGATACCTGTAATCAAATCACTCTTTAGAAGCTATCATTAATGGCTAAAAAAAATTTACGCATGAAAACGACACATCTTACAATATTTCCATGAAGAGTAAAATCGGTGAAAATTGACCCCAAAGTCTTTCTTTATTATTCAGAAAAAGATTACACAAGAGCTTTTCACTTAGCACACGACTCAAAGGTCGGATGGATCAACTGATAAATGACTACCTATTTAAAGATAAATCCTCCAACGACTAGTTCGAGTGATCCTCATTAAAGCAATCTCAACTGTTGATGAGGATTAAAATTTCTTTTAATCTCATCTGTCGTAATATTTAAATATTTGGTTAAGTTCGATTTTTTTAATTAAATTCATTTTAATTAACTCAAAATTTAAAATTTTGAGTTAATTTCCCCAAAATTTTGACTTTGACTTAACCCTAGGGATCAAAGGCTTAAAATTTATCAAAATAATTAATTTACCTTAGTCTCGGGACCTTTTAAATTTTGATTTTTAAGGACCGACGAATTTTTCCTTCAGAGAATTTAAATTTACCTAGGACCTAGAATTATAAATTTTCGGCTTAGGGTTTTAATTATTTTTTGGCCAAAAAATTTAATTAATTAACCTCTGAGGGGATAAATTATTTTTCCAACCCTGAAGACACTTTACATGATGATTTTCATATTTTTTATATCTCAAGGGGGAAAACCCATTTGTAAAAGACCCTCACAAACTACCCATTTCTACGGCACAAATATAATCCAGCAGCCCAAACAATTTGTAATATAATAACCTAACCAAATAGTTAGGATTATTCCCAATTCACTTTTACATAGACTCGATCTAGAACACTAGGACTTGCCTAACATCCTAGTGACAAAATCCATTCCGGCTTTGGGGTAGGAGTGAAGAAAAACTCTGTCGACCATCTGAGAATGGATTGATGAGACAAAAAACCTCCCGGAATGTAGTCCAACTCCGCTCCTAGATTTGATAATCTAAGGCTCTAAACAACCAAATCTATCAATTTCCCACATAAAACTTAAATTTTTTAAATTTTAAAGGAGGTGCTTAGCTCGAAATCCTTCATGCATCACCATTAAAATTCTTATGATAAGCCTGGGATTAAATTCAGTTGGGCTCTTCAGAAAACACGGATCGGGAGTTGGCTAGTCTAACTAAAAACTTCCCCAAACGCCTGATGATCTAAAAAAACTCAAGATTTTCTTGCAAAACTCAATCCAACTATCAGAATAGAGAGAGAAAATGATAATAAAATTAAGATAAATAAAGATACCTACTATTACATTAAAATTTAAATTATCACTTAAACTCCAGCGATTGAGCAAGATACCTGTACTCAAATCATTATTCAAAAGCTATCATCAATGGCTAAAAAATATTATGCATGAAAACGACACATGTTACAAAATTTCCATGAAGAGTAGCACCGACAAAAATTGACCGCAAAGTCTTTCTTTATTATTCAGAAAAGGATTACACGACAGTTTTTCGCTTAGTACACGACTCAAAGGTCGGATGGATCGACTGACAAATGACATCCTATTTAAAGATAAATCCTCCAACGGCTAGTTCGAGTGATTCTCGTCAAAGCAATTTCAACCATTGATGAAGATTAAAATTTCTTTTAATCTCATCCATTGAAATATTTAAATATTTGGGGAAATTCAAAATTTTCAATTAAATGCGTTTTAATTAACACAAAAATTAAATTTTTGAGTTAATTTCCCCAAAATTTGACTTTGACTTAACCCTAGGGATCAAAGGCTTAAAATTTATCAAAATAATTAATTTACCTTAGTCCCAGGACCTTTTAAATTTTGATTTTCAAGGACCGAATTTTGCCTTTGGAGAATTTAAATTTACTTAGGACCTAAAATTAATTAAATTTATGGCTTAGGACTTTAATTATTTTTTGTCCAGAAAATTTAATTAATTAACCTATGAGGGGATAAATTATTTTTCCAACCCTAAAGACATTTTACATCATGATTTTCATATTTTTTACATCTCAAGGGGCAAAACCCATTTGTAAAAGACCCTCACAGATTACCCATTTCTGCGACACAAATATAATCCAGCAGACCAAGCAATTTGTAATAAAATAACCTAGCCAAATAGTTAGGATTATTTCCAAATCACTTTTACATAGATTCGATCTAGAACACTAGGACTCGCCTAAGATCCTAGTGACAAAATCCACCCGACTTTGGGATAAGATTGAAGGAAAGCTCTGCCGACCATCCAAGAATGGATCGGTGAGACAAAAAACCTCCCGGAATGTAGATCATCACTAGAAAAGTAGGTTTACCTAGGCAATTACATACACGACACAAATCTGCTGAAGTGAAACTGATGTTGATAGTTGTATGACACGAACACATCGATCAGGTGCTATCCCTTTTGCAAAGAAAAGAGGGTGTACTGCTATGGGTCATTGACACGTAGTGGTCAACATGGTCATTATGCGAACCAGTGTCTGAGGAAGAAGACTAAGTGAGAGGCGTCTGACTCCAAGGCAGCGCCAACAAAGGCGGAAAAGGAGGTATTCGAGGATGACGATTGTGCCATGAGTGCTCATGTACCTCCATAGAAGAGGTGGGGAGACATTGCGCTGTAGTCAGGAAGACTACAGGCAATGAGGGGTAGGACCCTTGAGGGACCCAACCTCTTGGATTACACCTCGCTACGGGAGCCCCGAAGAGAGAGTAGCAGGACTGGCAGATGTCGGTAGAAACATATACGGATGAAGCAACAGAGAGTGCTATAGTGCAGTAGTCCTAGGCAACGCAGAGCTAGCAGGCTGCAACAATGCGAGAGGCATAGAGAGGGTTGCAATAGTGTAGGATGGCACATAGAGGTTTGCAGTGGTGCGAGAGGTAGGGAGTATTTGCAACAACGTGGAGGCGGTAGAGGGAGCTCTTGATAACGACAGAGATTGCTTCAGCATAGGGAGTGTTTCTAGCCTGACATGGATGTCAGTAGTTGGGTGGATCAGTTACTTCTCAGTAACTGAGTTGCAGTGCAGTGGCATTTAGAGGGTTTCGTGGGGCAAATTTTTTAAATATCTGCTTCCGAATAGAGAGATATTACTGCCAGTTATTTTTCTCTGTTGGGTGAGCCAGTTTGGCACTCAGTTGTACTCAAGGATAGACTGCATAATAAAATAAACCCTCAGAATTGCTGCATCGTTTTTCCCGCATTGGGTTTTTCTGGGGACAAGTTGTCCAAAAATAACGGTGTCACTTGTGTGTTTGCCATTTCTTTCAGCTATGATCTGTAGATGGTTGAGACGGTATTTTGTTTATTTCGATGTTTATATGTTTAAATAACTTGTTCATAATTAACAAGTAGGAGAAATAAACCAGAAGAATACAGATAAAATTTCTAACGGATAGACTTAGAAATTTCAACAATATATATATATATATATATATATATATATAATATATATATCATGATTTTCCGAAGATGAATGCAACCCTTTTAGTTGACTGTAAGTTCCTCCAAATAATCTGAAGATTGCTTCTATTTTGTCTGATCTTGGTTCCTTTTATAAGAAGACCTTTTGTTGTGCGTTAGGACTCTATGATACTTGGCCTTTCCTTGTGTGCACAGATCCTCATCCTATTTCACAGATTTCTCAGTTCTTATATAGTGACTATAGATTCAAGTTGGCCCTTTACAGTGCCTGCAATCAATTTGGCACTAGGTCCTTTTTCTTACTAGCTATTCAACTTCCAAATGTCTCTCTATTCCTTGACCAAAAACACAGACTTCTGAAGATTTTAGGTTCCTGAGGTGACACAGTTTTTGGATTAAAAATATGAATTCAGACCTTTATATCTATACTCAGTACTTCGCTCTTTCTACTAAAGGATTCGACCTTGAATGGATTGCTTCATTAACCTTTCGGTCCACCAAACACAAAGTTGTTATGTCTTCACTCTTTTGTCTAGGTCCATGGTTATATTACAGAGATTAGGGCTAATTTATAGTGCCCAAAATTTCTGATTTACTTCTTTGAGGAGGTCTTAGTTGACCAGACTTCTTTGCCATGACTTGTAGCCTTTTTGATCTCCTTCTTGCCCTTATGCAAATGAACCAAGATCTAATACCATGTTGAGAAATCTAGGGCATCATGTATTTAACTTGATTTCTCTTCTACTATGACATTATCTTATGATGTTTTACTTATTATAAATTCTTTCAATTTGTTATGTTCTTATCATTAAGACTAATGCAAATCCATGAAGATCACAAACAAAAAGGGAGCACAAGATATAGGCACATAGCTAGGGCAAAACCCCTAAGTAGGGGAAGACCTAGTCAAGAACTCTTCCTTCAGCAGATTCAAACCACAGTGAGACAACCAAGACTCTTGACACCTAGAACAAAAACCTTCCATCCATCAAGTCAGTCTAGCACACATCTATTGGTCCATTTCTTCAAGTAGATATACCAAATATTAATCCTATAGCTGGATAGAATCTCGGTCCTGTAGCTATACCAAGTTCCAGTCCTGCAGTCAATTACAGTCTCTCATTTATGTAGTCAACGGTTCTGTAATGGAGTGATAGTCCAGTCTTGTAGTTACCCAATCCTTTGCTATCCTAAAGATGATCCGAAATACATTGATAGCCCACACTTCGCTGTCCTGTGATACTCTTTTGTTTGATGTTCTGTAATCATCCGAATTACTTGGCTTTGTTCTTCATTTAGTTGAGTTCAATAGGCTATATATAGTTGTTTCTGTTTGTAGTTGAGGCCGACATGAATAATTTGAGGACCCAACTTGCAGAAAATTAATTTTGAGGCTGGCTTGCAAGGAGACCAAGGCTGACTTGATGGAGGAGCAATAGGACTTTAATTTGACACTCCAATATTTTTCTAACAGGTTCCCAAGAAAGGTTTCTTACAACAAACTTTAAATTTGACTCAACAAAGAAATCCTAGAAGCCTACAATGGAGGCTTGACCTATGACCGTTGACCCAAGCATGAAATCCATGCTTTAATATGTCAATTTAATAATAATAATAATAATAATAATAATAATTTATTTTGACAAATATATGAATCATGTACAATTATGAAGACCGACACTAGTTACATTTTTTCAACAAAAGCATTTAGTACACTTATCGTCATTTCAGAATAAAATTTTTTCTCCTCAAGCCCCTGCACCTGATGTCTTATTTGAGAAATCTTCATAAGAAAGGAGGCCATGCCCTCATCCTTAGACTTTTTCATTTTATATAGTTTATTTCTCAAAGACAGGTGATGGAAAACTTGCAAATAAATGAGCAAGAAAAAAGGATGGGAAAGAGTAGGAGAGGGAGGGGAGAAAATACAAAAAACAATGACAAAAATATGAGGGAGTTTGGGGTTTGCACTTACCTCCTTAGCTGTTGTAGATGGAAGCCCTTCTTTATTCCTCCAAGCTCCTCCTCCTTCAATGCTCCTAGATCCTCCTTCACTCCTCCAAGCTCTTCTCAACTCTCTCTTCTCCAAGCTCTCTTCTCCTCTCTTCTCCAAGCCTCCAAAAACATACGAGTGAGCAAATGAGAGGTGAAAAGGACTTTATCCTTTTCATTCCATCCCTAACCCAACACTAACTCACCCCCCAATCCAACTTAAGCCAAAAAAAGAAAAAAAAGTTTAAGTGGGCCGCATGACAGGACTAGCTGGTGGGCCCACGAAAGTGGTCAGGATCAGCTCGGAAGCAGCCTCGATCCGTGGCAGATCCATAGGCCAATCCACCCTCTGAAATGCGGATCAGGCTACATGTTTCCCACAAGATAGGAATCATTTGGCCAGAACTGATTCGCATTTCTGTTTTTCAGAGCTGCGTTTTGGAGGGCGGATCGACCCATGGATCTGCCGCGTTTCCATACGAGATGCGGATTGGGCTTTGGCGCCTGGGGGGGTGGGGGAATTTTGCAGAATTTTCTAAGCGCCGGAAGTGGGGTTTTCAACAACTTCTTTCTAGCAGACAGTGCAGTTTTCTGGGCAGCGCAGGGCATCATTGGAGCAATTGATTCTATCATCTGGGCTTGTTCTTTTATCACCTGGGTTTTGTCAAGCTTGCAATTGAGGCAAGCTCAGTTGCACTCCTTCCACACTATTGTACTATTGCTCCAATTGCTTAATAAAATGGCACAACAGGTTATCATTTCTGGAGTTTATATGGGTGTTCACTGAGTGTTTAAAAAATTTGTGTTGTATTTGTTGTTTGCTTTGCATATCATTATTTTTCCTAATTATGAATATTACATGCAATTCCTTAAGTTTCTCCCTCTAGTCTCTCTTTCCAGCCATATCAAGAATTGAGTTCTTTGCAATACGTATTATGTTTGTGGTAGCTATAGGGCACATATCCACTTCATGCCTTGGGATTTTCGCAATGTGGTATTTCAAGTGGGTGATTCTGTGAAACATTTCCATTCCGCATAGCTTGCATCTTAACTTTGTTCTGTTATCACACTCACATGGTTCACCATACTCCCACATTTGGTCCATTGGTTTTGCCATTTTGTAGAGCTCTACTTAAATTTTTAAATTTTGGACCTATGACAGAAAACAAATGTGGAAATTCAAAAAAGGTTAAGAAGAAGCAGAGTCTGAATTTATACTAATCTTGGAAAACAGAGAAAAGGAAGGCAATTTTTTTACATACCTTGAAACATTGATATGGTATACTGGAGTAGATCTCCACTCCAAAAATGCTTAGCTGATGGCAAAGAAAATTATGGATTATCCTTTGTTTGCTTGATGAAAAATGGTCACAGGAATCACACAATCCTCAGAGCTCAATCTCAGCACAAGAAAAAACCAAAATGACCTTGAAAAACCCAAACTGTAACTATATATCACTTTTCCAGCAACAGTGCAATAATTCTTGTTCGATTTGCTACAATTTCAACTGGTAAATTATCGTGATAATTTAAGGCGATAATATTATCAAGTTCGATTTTGGCTATAATATCGCTATAATTCCAATATTATTGTGATATGTGCAACTATAGTTCAACCCTCGTTGGAATGACCAACCTGCAACAAAAAGACAAGGTGGGATTTTTCCCTAGTTTGCCGCCTCCACTTGTTTATGTGGTCCCTCAATGGCTCAATCCTCTAGCTTCTGTGTGATCTTACTAATTGGAAAAAATATTATATTTAAACGAATACCATAATAGATCAAGAAAGAAAGGATAGCAAGAACCAATCCACACAACACAAATAAGTATTATGCCAGTTTGCAAATTAAGTTCTTTATTAATGGCACTAATCTTATATGACGACAACTCGAGAGGGGGGACTAGCCGTTTATAAAACTTTTCTGATGACTAGATAAATATGTTTTAGAAAGGGAGTTGTTTTTTTTCATGCAGTTCAGAAAATAGTATTTGATGATATATCTGCCCAAACCAGAGTTAAAATGTTTATGTTGATTAATGATGGTAGTATTGTTTCTAGAAGGGCTTACTCTGACTTCATTGCAGCCTTGATTACAATAAGTTAGAGCCTTCCTTTTTCGTATCTTTAAGCCTTTTTGTATAGTGAAGTATTTTTCTGAAAAACAAAGTCATTTGAATGTTATTTGGTGCATTAAACATTGATGTAAGGGTTTATCTTCCATTGATTCAAGTTTGTGATCAAAGTGTGTACTGCATTATAAGTTTGTAAATATAACATGAAGAAAGTACTTAAAAAGCAAGGCCAATCAATTTTATTGATCATTTTATCTCTGTAATCTCTGTAGGCAATTTATTTGTCTCAGAGCACTGGTATATTGACATAAACATGTATTTCTAGGTATTCGTGATGAAAATGGTCAAGTCTACAGTCCAAGTATTGTGCGAGTTGGTTTGCATGCCCATCATTCTGTACAAGCAGTGTCAATGGACTATCTTGTAAGTTTATATAATACAAGAAATATTATGGAGGCTAATGCATATTTCAAGATGCTTATAATGTGGCAAACAAAAATTTTAATCCAATTCACGAGCTTTCTTCTCAGGTGGAACAGCGTTTGAGCAGCATGGATAGAGCAGCTGCTATTTCTGGGCCTAATGTGGGTTCTGCAGCAATGAATCGTGACCTCGTTCGGGCTGCAATTCTTGATGAAGCTGCAATTGTGGGTTCTTTCTGTACTGAAATTTTAGATTGCTTGGAAATTCTGGTTTATGTTAGTCCATCTATAGGTAAATGATTCAATTAGCAATTTAACAGGTTTGCTCCACACTAAGCTTCAGTGGAGCGAGTGTTTTTAGCCGTATGAACCGTGGATTTGATGTTGTTATAATCGATGAAGCTGCACAAGCTGTAAGTAGAATTCCTACTTTCTAAAACTGTAGATATTCTCTGAGCATTAATGACGACTTTCTCAGTAAAGAATTATAAATGTGAGCTATGATGACAGGTTATCAATCCTTTGGAGTTAAGTTGAATGTTACACCCAGGGATGTTCATTTTTTATAGAAGCTTATTGAAACTAATATCTGATGTAGAATAAGGATTTGACACATTAAATGAGAAATGTTGGATACTTATTTGTCAATCTAGTTAGGATGCATGAAATTTTTACGAGGCATGGATCTGATGGATGCAACATAACTTCGAGGATTAGCATGAAGACATGCCTAGCATGATGCTGTTTTTAAGAGCAAAGTTTCGTTTCCTTCTATTCTTCTGTGCTTCTCAACATTCAAAGTTGGATGTAAATACTAAAGGTAGATTTGAAGTCAAACTCTGTTTTGGTTAGTGCACAAGAAATTGGGCTATCATAAATTGTGGGCTGTGTGCAGAGAGTTTTGAATGAATGAGAAATTTGTTACCAGAAATAGTACTGTGCAGTGCTCTTTATGAAAGAAACTGTTAGGAAGAAATTGTCATTGATGTCAAAGGGTGAATTTGTTTGATGACATGCCCTCATTAAGCCATTTCATGTGATAGGCTGCATGCTTTGTGGGTCCTCTTGATTGAAGAGATGTTAAAGTTTCCCCAAATAGATGGGTGTATTGAAGTTGCAATGTTTCCCTTTTGAAGAAGGTCCACTTTGTAATCAAATCTGCCCCGAGTCCAACTGTACAAGTCAGCCTTGAAAGGAGCTACTATGAAAGACAATTAATCTTTCAAAGAAGTCTAAGCCTCCTCTTACAAGTCCGTTTCCATTACAGTCAAGACAGTTCTTTTTAAGGTCAAAATAATTAATTACAATCTAATCTTTCTCATGTCGGCTCCTGTAATGGTGGTGTCTTTTAGAAGGCTTTTTTTATGTCTTTTGGTTCAGGTCAGCCCTAAAGTGCCCCCCCTCTTCCATGTATAAATAAGGAAATCGGTTGCCTTCCAGTGATACCGAATTCCCAAGCATCAACACCAAGTTTGCCTGAGGCCTTCAGCTTGTTGAATATCCGGAGAAGGTGGCCAAGCTGCTAAGGTTATTGGACTCAATTATTTCATCTTTCTGTGGGATTTTCTCTGGGCTAAATCGAGATTCTAAGTCCTGATCTGAGGCCATTCTTGAGCCTAATTTTGGCCTTGTCCGAGGCATTCTCGAGATATATCTGAGTCATCTCTGAGGCAGATCCGAAGTCATTTTTGAGGCTGTCTTTCTGAGGTATACCGAAGCTGTTCTAAGTCTCGTTTTGAACTTGACCAAAGCTTGAGGTAGACCAAAGCCTGTTTTGGGGCAGACAGAGGCCTATTCTAAGGCAAATCCAGAGGCACTCAGTTCAACCTATTTTAAGGAGCTGTGTTAAGGTTTCCTGAGGCTCGAGTTAGGACTGTTATAATTGCTGAGTAAGACCTGTATTAAGGACTAGTTAAGCAGCTGATTGGGTTTGTTCAAAAGCATCTTCAAAGGTTGAAAGAAGTAACTTTGGATCCTGATTTGAGCAGACTTGAAAGGAGTATGAAGCTAATTTGAAGCAGACCAGAAGCAGAGATAGAAGTGATTAAGTGTTGTGTAATTGGGTCATTGTCCTTGGTATGGGAGCCCAAGACTTCTTATTCTATCTTTTATTAAGGTTGGCAGGGTGGTGCTAGGCAAGGAAGTTGTTGCTTCCTTCAGGAGGTTGTCATCTCCTCTTGCTGTTTAGAGGGATTTCAACCACAAGGGAGGCTTCCCTATGCCACCTACAAGGTATTCTAGTGCTATGGCTCAAGGAGACTTATTTTGGAGGTCTAAGAATAGGTAGAGGGCTTGGCAGGACCAAAGATAACTATGATATTCAAAACTAGGGTTCAAGCTCTCTAGTGTTAGACCAATGACAAGGTTGCTACAACTTAGGGTTTGAATGATGTTCAAAATTAAGGTATGCAATGACATATAGCAGTTTTAGAAAAACCCTACAAACGATATTCAACAAGAATGGAACAAGGGTTTTCAATAGAGGCTAGTGCTAAAAAATCCCCCACCGCCTTGAAAAGAAAAAAAAAAAAAGGAGACCCTTGGGCCGAGGGGCAGATGTATGGAAAAGGGTTTTAGGGCTGTTAGATATGTGCAAACAGCAATAAATATAGCTGACATCTGCCCTTCTAGTGCATGCAAGACAATTTATGATGTTATATATATTTTTCAAAGGTTTATATAAATTGATCTACAATATGAGCCACTCCTAAGCAATAAAACAACACTTTATACACAAATCTGCTCATAAAATCCTATCAGCTGCCCTGGCCGTCTAGGAGAGAGAGGGTTTAAGGAAATTTAATTTAATTTTAAGGTTGATCAACACACTTCTAGACCAGTGCCTTAACCTACAAGGGCACATTGAGTCTTAATGGAGTTAAATGCCAAGGAAGGACCTTGAAGGAGTAAGGGAGGATGCTCTAGGGCATCCACTTGTAAAACCCTAGTTACTATTCTTGTGAGGATTAATTATAAGGTTTGTACACTAGGGGTTTCCTTATAAGCTATTAAGAAGACAATTGTACATGCAATAATGAAGTAGTGTTTCACCAATGATAAGCATTTAGACATGGAACTATAGAAGCCCTACTTAAAACATTTAAAGCATGCAAAATATCAATAATCAGCAATTAAATTACAAACTCTTCCATAATATCTCCTCTTTCAATATTGGAATAGTTTCTCAAAGCAAAAATCACATCCAAGAGCAAGTCACATCGATAAAAGATCACATTATGCCCAAGTAGCGAATAAGGAAGCAAGTTGCACTCTTTTTTAGAAAGGCTGAATTCACGTGTTTGATGATGAGAATAGAAGTGACGGGGAGGATCTATTTGTATGAGCCTTCCTCCACTCAAGTAAAATGATCTAAAAGCCATAAAAGAAAATTTTCTTTTGAGTGTTCCACAAGAAGAGGTTAGAAGCCAACCTCATAGCTCAAAAACAAGACAAATATGCCACAAAGCCCACACGTATGGGAATAAGTGCTCCAATAGTGTGACATCACCCTTGAAATAAGCTCAGTAATCCTCAAGATATGATACAAGGGCTAAAGAGTGCTCCATACTCCAAGAAGTGCTCAAGGATCATGTACAAGCCATCAAAGTATCTCCATGGCAAGACGTCATGCACAAAAAATACCCTATGTCACCCTCACAAGAGGAAAAGGGGTTATGCGGCATAAAATAGCTTGAGCATTTGGGCTCGACGATGATGTACAACCCCTCCCTTGTCATCTCAAGGATAACCATCATCATCTAGGCTTTGGATCAAGTGACACTCGTCAAACAATGTTAAGGCTAGCTCGAGGGCATAGTGGATCCACTTGGCACATCTTCGACATCTCCAACACTAAGCACCATGGGCTTAGCATTTCAACATCCGGGGGTCCCTCCAAGTGTCAGCATCATGTGAAGCCCTCAAACAGCATAACACTCTGCTCTGTGTAGGCAAAACTGCACCATCAAAACCAATCTCTGTCTATATATTGGATCGGAAAACTTCTATTGCTCTGCTGAAGAGGTGGGGCAATCACCTCAAGAGGCTTGTCACCACACAATCTAGCAGGGGTCCTAGGAGGTGTTCGTAAGGCACAACTGCTAGACCAAATGACAGGACAAGGTCCCACTGTCACCTCAGTCAATGCCCCCTGCTCTTTACAAACTTTCATCGATGGGAGGAGTCTTGATATGGTGGAAATCACTAGAGTGATGAGGTCAATAACAACTTACAATGTGATTTCCAAAGCCCATTCAAATGAGAGGCTCATATAATAAGTTTCCATTTTTAGAAGCAAAAGAATGGCTCTCCAAGAAAAGCTTGAGGGAAGGAGGCCTATACCTAGCTGAAAGGATATTCAATAGGAGAGTTATGCCTAGATTAAGGTTTCCTAGAAAGGGAGGAGGACCTCTCTTAAGGTTTTGTGAAATATAGATCACACAAAGGTTGGGACCACAAGAAAGACCTACGGGATCCAAGCGAGGCCTAGGGTTTGTGGTGATCATCAACAATATGACTAGGTCAAGCAAGGATTAGAAGGAAGGGTCGAAGAAAGGTGAATTTCCAATGAGTTTTCAATAACAAATGACCCTAGAAATGCCTCTAACCAAGGAAGGTGAAGACTAGAAATGATTTTGGAGTTGGGGCTTGAGGTTTCTCTCAAACTAGCCACAAGACTTTCTTGAAACTTTGAGGGAACTTAGAGAAAAGGACAACGTAGTAGTGTCCAATTTGCACCCTTCGTGCTAGGCCCTAGTTGGCCTTCTAAGGTTATGGACGAAAATAGAAAAAGAGGAAGAAAAAGGTTTAAGGAAGGGTGACCACCAAGGAATTCAACTAGTGCTTGTACCATTGGGAGAATGGAGTCATGGGTGCTAATAGTAGGTTAAATTGACCGTTAAGGAGGCTAAAAGCGGAAGCCCTATCTACCCCTTTCAATAATTACCTTCATTATATTAATTAATGGAGTTTCATGGACAAATTATAACATTTTTCCACTAGGAACATTCATTTCATACATCAATGCAAAACTTCTCAAGATCACAATTTCGCACCATATCAAGTAAATTAAGGCACGAATTTTCACTATGAGAAAGGATTCCACGCATTAGGCATTTGCATAAAGATATTCAACAATAAAAGTCACTTACTAGACAATATGAAGTATATCCATCCATCAATAATGCATTTAGAAGCTCCAAAAAGATAGCAATATATCCATACATCAAAGTGCATCCCAAAAACATCCAAATTCTCTCCGAAAATTGCAGGCCAAAATCCTCTAATAAGGCTAGCGAAAATCCCAAGTGTGACAAGGAACTACAAATGAGGTCTCATCAATATATATGAGCCTCTCACAAGTTCAAATGGTCTAATTTAGCCTAATTAGCCCCTAATTAATATTTTAATGTGCAAATTACAATTAAATTGGTGACAAACCCACCAAATAGCTCATAATTACAAAATAAGTCATCCGAATGAGGCCGAAATGATGAAAAAGTGGTGCAAAGGGCCATAGAAATGCCTAGACTAGTCCTCCTTGTGCCAAATCAGAGAGGAGGGCTCTCATGATGATGACCAAGGGGGTGGCCCCTTGGTTTCCAAGCAAAACGTCTATGGTGCTCCCAAGTGGCTGTGGGGGCAGAATGAATGTTCTCATTGGTCTCCAACTGGATCAATATGTCAATACTCCATCCATAAAGGCCTAAATGATGATACAAGCAATCCCACGTTTCCCGAGTTGAGACAAAACCCCATTTGGGCCTTGGATCTTATGTCGAGTGTTTGGTGCAAGTATGTAGCTGGTCGGAAAATGCGGTCCAAGTGCATCATGATCTCTGCATGAGTTGGGCATGAACAAGCCAAATGTGGTGCTGAAGGGTCCCATGGTGTGGCAATCTATGCTTTGTTGTGGAGGAGGCCCACGACTCTCAACATTTACCCTATAAGTGCCATCATGACCCTCTGGAGGGCTTGGATCCCATATTAGGAGGCCAAACCCAAGGTGAAGACCCACCTGCAATCTTGTATAGGATCCAATGCATCTCATCACCTTCCTGTACAACAATTCCATTAGTGCAATTGAGTAAATGAGCTTATGAATTAGGGGACCAGGTGGACACTTCATAGTGGCATGGCCTTCCATAACAGGATTTAGAATGTACAGGTGTCCCCAGGTTCAAGAAGGAGGTTAATAAAGGACCCTATTAGGTGATTTCAACTTCTAAGGGAGTGATAGGTCCATGGTACACCCGTCACATGGCAGGTGTCATGTGAAATAATGGTGAAACAGAGTGGGGTAGCATGGGAGGGCTCCAAGCCACATGCCATGGTACAAGGGTAGCTATAATGATGGGAGCTCGCACATGGGTGTATGGATGTAGGAAGGAGCAATCGTGGTACATGAGTTACCCCAACCTTTGTTTTTCCACCCATCTTAATTTGCCTCTTGTCTTTTATTGAGTTTTCTTTTTCTTTTTATAACTACTTGGGGCTCAAGTGAATGAGAGCATGATGGAATGATATAGCAGTAAACACCCCCTTAAGGTTGGGTAGTTCATTGCCCACCAAGGTTTGGGACAATCATGGGTTCCTTAATGATGCAGGGGGCTCTTCTAAGGGCCCTAGGAACCATGGTGATGGCCATGATTACAAGGGGTCGAGCTCATGTTTAACTTTTGCCCACAAGCTAAATTTTTATGTCCCGACCATCTTTTGCATTTTATGGTACAATTCCTATTGAGAGTGGCCAAATTATGCTTTTAACTTTCTTTTCAGCTGCATGAACCTCTAGGGCATCGTTCTAGGCCTAACCGAAAGTGTGGACAAGGGGAGGGTATAATGCCCTAAGTTCAACAATTAACATAATTTAATTTAAGACTTATACCCATTTCAACCAGACAATGAATTTTATTTGGAATTTAATAATACAATTGCAGGTACTTACAAGGAACTTTCACTTGATTGTGTTTTTTCTTGTCGTTGCTCCCGTTCATGTTACCAAACCGACCTTATTGTCCTCGCAATCTATCTGGGATCAACCTATACAGTTCCCAGACCCAAAAGCCTTCAAAATGGAGATCTTCTAGCTCTTGTACCCAAAATTCCAAGAACAATAACTCAAATTTCTCAATTGTGGTTCTCTTAGAATTCCTACCTTTGTCTTTGCTTCCCTCTGGATTGGTACCCCCTGTCTAGACCCCCTTTTCCCTTCTTATTAAAATCTAAAAATTTCACGGCCCTCCAATAATATACTAAATTTCTCTGAGTTAATAATTCTTCTTTTAGTTAATATATATAATTTCTATCAATTAATATAGTATTAATATGTATAATATAATTCTCTTTTATTTGCACAAGGTAAAAGTTATGTATAATATAACTTTTACCTCACAATACATTCATTATATTCTAGTGAGTTAGGTATTTACTCAATACTTCAATACTTTACTCATTACTCTATACTTGGATTTTTCATAATTGATTAGTGCATATACTAGTGCAGTACATGCGATACATGCATATGTAGCAATCATATGCATTCTAATATTTCTATGTTCCCTATAACTCGAGTTGGGTCATTACATACACCCCTCCTTCAGAAAACTTTGTCATGAAGTTAATGTATATATAGTATATCAATAATTATTTTAGTAATTAGTGTAATTAAGTAAGGATTATGTCCTATGATTGAATACTTATTTAATGTGAGGACATTTTTTTTTTTTAAAATTTGTGTTTCGAACATTTATAGTTTTACAATTTTAATAGTCATGCTTTGCCCCAGTTGGGTTCCCAAGCTATTCTAGAATTATCTTATCCTTCTTAATCTCTTCCGCTTTGATCCTATCCATCCTCTACTGGAATATGCCATGGTGTCAGCTATACTGACCTAACCATTTATAGACCTCAAGGGTAACAACGTCGACTATATTGACCTGATTTCCCAATATGCATCCGACAGTCATCATCAGACGTCTAGGGGAGTGTGACTCGCACAATCCTCACATGACTCTAGGTTTTGGAGGATAAATGGTGGGAAACTCCTCCACCCCTCCTAGTATGACCAAGGTCAACACCTTATCTAGAATCTCATTGAGCTTCAATTGTTCTTGGAGTTTTGTCATCACATGGGTCGGTTTGGTAGCGATACTATCTGCAATGTAAACACTTGTCTAAAAGTTATAACATATGCATCAATATATTCAAAACGGATTGTATTCAGATAACAATTTCTATGCATTCAAAATATGTTGCTATCTATGATATTTATCCTTGAGTTCATATAGCATATTTGAATGTCTAGCCAATATATCTGAAAGTTAGCTTTCACATTAAGTAGTCACGAGTAGTCATTCTTGATTATTTCCACTCATCACAAATAAAATTTATAGACATCATAATTCATAATTCATATTATTAGCATGTACTAGTAATGCTAGGCAAATAATTTAAAATCATTCTTATGGGTAACAATTTGAAATGATAGTCTTAAGTACCTAACTAAAATAAGGTAAAGATATACAAAATTAGGTTTTAAGTGCTTCAAATCAAAATAAGTTGGGGTATTTTTGGTTTATGGCCTCCGTGTCTTCCTAGGTAGCCGATCCAAGACTGTACTTGTCCCATTGGACCTTAACTTGTTCTACCATGCGGTTCTTGAGTTGTCGAACCCTACGTTCTAGTATACATAATGGTTTGACCGAAATGGTTTCCTCCTCCAATAGCTGCAATTCCTTTTATTGAAGGTTATGTGATTTGTCAGCTATATAACGTCTTAATACAGATACATGAAAAAACATTAAGAACTTTATGCAAGTGGGGTGGCAGTGCAAGACGATAGGCGATAGGCCCAACTTTTTCCAAAATTTTGAATGGCCCAACAAATCGGGGTGATAACTTTGTTCATTTTCCAAAGCAGATGGTGCTTTTGTTTGGTCTAATGCGGATCAAAACCTGATCCCCTACTTCATAATTCCTATTTGTCCTGTGAGCATTAGCATAACTCTTTTGTCTATCTTGTGCCTCCTCTAACTGTTGTCTTATTTGTTTTTCCTGTTCTTCCATCTCTTGAATTAATTTTGGTCCCACTATTATTCGGCCTTCTAATCTATCCCAACTTAATAGTGTTCTATAAGGTCTGTCGTATAATGCTTCAAATGGAGGCATTCCGATTGAACTGTGGTAGCTGTTATTGTATGCAATTTCAACTAAGGGCAAGTACTTTTCCCAAGGTGTTTGCTGATCCATAATGTACATCCTTAGCATATCTTTAGTACATGGTTCACCCTTTTTGTTTGTCCACCAGTCTCGGAATGATAATCTATACTTAAATTTAGTTGAGTTCCTAAGGCTGACTGCATACAATTCCATAATCTTGAAGTAAATCGTGAATCTCTATTTGATATGATCTTCTTAGGTACTCTATGAAATCCGATAATTCCATTTGTAAATACCTGAGCGACATCAACTACTTCACAAGTCTCTGTTATGGGAATAAAATGAGTGCTTTTCATTAGTTTGTCCAGTACTACCAGAATGGCATTGTGCCTTTGCAGAGTATGAGGTAATCTAATGATAAAATCCATAGAAATCACCACCCATTTGGTCATATGAACGTCGTGAGGTTGCAGGAGACCTGCTGGGTGACAATGGTCAGCCTTCACTTGTTGACATTCAAGACATTTTGCAACGAATTGAACAATATCGCGCTTAAGTTGCCCATCTGGATTTTAGATAAGTATCTTTCACATACGTTGCACAGTAAATTGCTAGTTTACACAATTAAATGGACTCCTGGGTAATAGAAGAAAGGTTACAGTTCATAACTTGGATCCATATCAACTATATATATGTGTGTGTGTGTGTGTGTGTGTGAAATCCTTTATGCTGTGAATACAATACTGACAGAACAGTGATCACAAACACAAATTAACATTAACTATATGTGCCTAATCCCTATCTGTAATTACTATATGTATGCTGACTGTAATTATTATCCCTACTCTTGTGATGCAGGATCACACACACACGCGTGCGCGCACACACACACACACACATATATGGCTATTTTATTAATGTGAAACTTAAATAATAAAAACAATACCCTGTAAATTTTGGAGGATAACCTCCTAGCCAGGTCTGTTCCTACTTCTGTTTTGGATAACGCATCCTCCCAACATTACATTACAGTCTTGGGCTTCTACTTATGTTTTGATAACACATACCCAGAATGCATTCTCTCATGGGTATACCATCACATCAGATTGCTCTCAATATTAAAACCCATACAACGAAACTCACCTCTATACCTCCTCGATATTTCTTCACTTCAATTAGATTGAATGGTCTTCAATTGAGAGGCAAAGTACCGGCCTTCTCATCTTGCAATCTCAAAACCACTCTGAGGGCCACACTCTCTGATTCTATTGCCTTTGAATTCACGGACAGTGACTGGTCATTTAGGCAGAATTCTATGCATTGTTGTAGTCTGTACAGGTTTATACAAATGAAGATCACAGTGCTTAGGAATAGTAATGGATATTGGGGTCTACATATACACATCTCAGTAGTCTGAGAGGCATGGGTGTATATATACATACTAATGGCATGCCTGGGCACTAGTTGCATTGAATTAATATGTTGGAAACCTACAGGCATGTAGGTAATTTAAGCCTCCTGGCCTGATGACCTGAATATAGTCAGATTTTTACCCTGGAAACAACATTTGATGGTGTTTGTTTTATACATCATATGCATACAACCACATACCCAGAATGCATTCTCTCATGGATATACCATCGCATCGGATTGCTCTCAATATTAAAACCCAAGCAGCCAAACTCACCCCTATACCTCCTCAATATTTCTTCACTTCAATTAGACTGAATGGTCTTCAATTGAGAGGCAAAGTACCAGCCTTCTCATCTTGCAATCTCAAAACCACTCTGCGGGCCACACTCTCTGATTCTATTGCCTTTGAATTCATGGACAGTGACTGGTCATTTAGGCAGAATTCTATGCATTGTTGTAGTCTGTACAGGTTTATATAAATGAAGATCACAGTGCTTAGGAATATGAATGGAAATTGGGGTCTACATATACACATCGCAGTAGTCTGAGAGGCATGGGTGTATATAAATATATACATCCTACTGGCATGCCTGGGCACTAGTTGCGTTGAATTAGTATGTAGGAAACCTACAGGCATGTAGGTATTTTAAGCCTCCTGGCCTGCTGACCTTAATATAGTCAGATTTTTACCCTGGAAACAACATTTGATGGTGTTTGTTTTTATACCTCATGCATACAACCAATGTCGCTTCAATAAATGGGTGGAATTAGTGCTTGGTTCTGCTCAGTTAAATAAAACAGAGTATTAATGTTTATGTATATATTCAATTGGGATTTTGTCTAGCATGCACCCAAATTTGTATTGGGATGCAGGAGTGTAATTACTTGAACGTATGATGAATGTCAGAAAAAATCAATTTTGAAACACAATTCTTAGGTGATTATACTAATCACTAAATAATTACTAATATACTATATAAACCCTATTTCGGGATGAAGTTTTTGGAAGAGGGGATGTATGTAATAACCCACCTACAATTACAAACAAAATGTGAATATTAGCATGCATATGGGGCATCCATGTGATAGCTACATATGCATAAACTGTGTATTGCACTAGTATATATACTGGCTTCTATTGGAAAATGTCTAAGTTAGGATAATGAATTGATTATCAAAATAAATTCCTATCTCACCAGAATATAATGAATATATCAAATTAGACACTTGATATGTATATCACCTTTATTTACATATATATGTATGATAATTCTTAATCAAAAGAAAATATAAAATATAAGGAACCAGGAAGTAATTTTTTATTTAATTTACAAGTTAATTGATTAAAAAAACTAAAATAATTCATTTAAATGTTAAATAAGGTAATTTATTTAAAAATATAAATAAAGTAAATTAATTAAAGATTTAATTAAACAAAATAATATAACTCTAACTAAATTAAATAAATACACTTCACCTACGTATCATATGATAAAAGGGAACCGACTCAAAAAAAGAAGACGACGCTAGATGATAAGTGTTGAAAAGTGTAACTAGGTTCGGTCTTCATAATGACATGTAAATATGATTTTATGTAATGAGATGTAAATAAGAAAAATGAAATTATGTTATATTGACTTGCTTCATGGGTTTCATAAGCAAGGGATTTTGTTTTTGAGTGAAGACTCCCATTGAGAGTCTTTAGGATTTATTTGTCATCTAGTCATAAAAGATAAGAGTCATTGTCATGTAAATGAAGTCATGTTACACTTTGTAAAAGGTCACTATTGCCTATGTAAAATATCCTCCAAGAACTTGTCACAAAACCTCTTCAAGTCGGCATACAAACGATGAAGACGTTGCTAGATCAAGTCGGCCTAACTCCAGCTGTCAAGTCGGCCTAAAGACTCAGTGAAGACGTGTATAAATAGCCTAACTCCACCTCATTTGTAGAGACATAATTCAGACAAGCAACTCGACTAGAGGAAGTGCGAAGAAAGGGTGAAAGGCAATGTTATGAAGAAGGAAGAGAATAGAAGTGCGAAGAAGGGAGAGAAAGGATTCTTCTGGGTAATGCGTGTGAAAATTCCAAAATCCGGAATCCCTACTGCAGTAAACTGATGTTGCTTCTCCTACTTGTTAATCCATGCAAGTTACTTACGTTGCCTTATTGTAAATATCGAAGTAAATACAACTGTGGCCTTCACTTAATTAAATTATATGCGGAAACAAGAAACTGAACAGGAAAGAGATACAACACACTTCTACACAGTTATTTTTGGACAAATGTCCTCGGAAAAATCCAATGCGGGAAAACCGGTGTAGCAACTCTGAGGGTTTTATTATTATGTAGTAGTAATTTCTGAATACAACTTTTGGATGCCTTCCTGGCAATCCAGTTACAGAGAATATCACTAACAGAGAGATTTGTGAGATTACTTCACACTATCATTGGAAGTCCTGGCTGATCCAACCCTTGAATGAACAACCCTTGGTCACCTTTGCGCTACCTCTATGCAGTGTCTGCATCAACCCAATGTCACACTGTCTAAGACTTGCGTCACTCTTCCCGGCTAATCGATTTGCCTCTGAAATTCCGAGTTTTTCTTTCTCGTTCTCACACCCTGTGTCATGTCCCTTCCCAAATACATTTGTAACAGGTTTATCTCTACACATTTTTGCACATTTTTGGCTAAGGAAAAAGGGCCCAGCAGTTTCGACTTAGGGACTTAGGAGAAATTTTGGCTTAATTAGATTGCTAATGGAAGGTGGGGGCCACCCACGTGGGAATTCAAACTAGGCCATTCGAATGGCTTGGAGGGTATTCGAATAACTAATTGGAGGGGCCCACATGAGGCAAGGAAGGCCCACGAAGACATAAGGAGGAGGAGGCTCTCATTCATTCAACCTTGCATATCAAATTTACTTGATTGTTTGCTCAACTACTTAGTCGAGTCAATTCGCTGTTCAACCACGAATCTCTCAAGTGGGAGATTCAACCTTACCTCTGGGGGACTTCGAGTGCCACCCTAGAAAGGTAGTTCCACAAGCATTTTCAGGACTTCCGAGGAGTATCCACGACACAGTCACTCCGTGACACTCAGGAAGTGTGTATTTCTGGGCCACAGTGAGCACACACAGAGGGAGATAGAGCCACCTTGGGTCAACCGATTGCCAGAGGAGCCAATGAATCTGAAGGACAACATTGGGCCAACATTTAGTGAGATTTTTGGAGCCAAAGAAGCCAACAACCTAGCAGTTTGAATTCCAAGCTTGGGAGACAACCCAGAGGGCTAGTTTAGTGATTTCGTGGGTCTTGAGGGCAAGAGCTACAACCTGGAAACTCATCCAGGAAGTCAGGAGATTTATAGGAGGGATCATCTCAGAGTTTTTGGACACATTCCAGGAGGTTTTATAGCCTTAATCCAGCAGGTCGAGTTTCGCAGTTGCAGCTGAGGTTGGGCTCCTTAGGGGTCGAATTTAAGAAGTTTGAACCAACTAAATTCCTTCGTGGGTTTTTCTGGGTTTAGGCCAAGGAGTAAGGAGCTAAAATATCATAATTTTTTGAGCATGGGAAGCAGTGATTCTGGCCCTTCGAAGTCAGCAAACCGAGCAGTTTTCTGGGCAGTGCAATTCAGTTTGGTGCAACAGTTGTAGCAGCCTTCAGTTCAGCCATTGGTCACCTGAGTTTGGTCATGCTTGTCCATTGAGACAAGCCTGGGTGCACCATTATATTTACTATTGTATTTTGCTACAGAATACGTAATAAGATGGCTCAACAGTTCTTTATTTCCAATGTTTCCATGGGTGCTTAGTGTGTATTTCATTTTTCTACTTGCTGGACTATTTGTATGCTTTGTATATCACTTATATTCTTCTTTAGGAACATTACACCCTGGCTTCCAGCTACAAAAATCGAACCCTCCAGCAAATTTAGGACTCCCTCAAGGCTTTTGCACTGCCTTTGCGTGGCCCTGCGTAGCTTTGCGTTAGCCGCTTTTGGCTTAGCATTGCCTCTCTTGGATCTCTCTCTGCTTCCTCTGCTGAGTTTTCTTGGATCAAGAGAAATCTTCAACCAGAACTATCCCTGCTCCTCACTGCAAAAGCTCACTTCGTTCTCACCAACAGCTGCTTTGCTTCAAAAATTCGATCTTCTGAATTGTGTGTGAGTGTTCTCCAAGTGCCCCTCAAGCCTCTTCTTATATCTTTTTGTTGGACAACCAACGACCCAGATTAACTTCTAATCAATGGCTTAGATCGTTTTGGCTTGATCCTTGTCTTCTTCTAGAAGTTTCACCCACAATTAGATTAATACCCAATTATTATTTTAATTTCCTAAGTTTAGACTTAGGGTACCATTAAAAATAATTAATTATTTTAATAAAACTATTTCCAGGTGGAATTTCCAAAAATGATTTCTGGGTATTGGAGAATGCATGTCTCTAAGCCTCGTTGCAAAATTTGAGACTTAGAGCACATCCGCTGCTACTAGAAATCAACACTTCCTCTTATCGAGGAATGTGCTCTAGCAATGCAACCTGCCAAAGCATCACCCTGTTTTGTAACATCTCCCTCTGTGCTGCTGATGTCTGACATCATTGCCCACCAACTATTGCACAAATGCTGCATCTGTACTACTGCTGACCCTGCCACTGTCAGCACTGCATCTGTACTGCAACTCCCTCTCACTTCTGCATTTGTGTTGCCGCTGGCACTATCACTGCCAATACTGCATTTGCACTGCAACCTTGTCCAACTGGTGCTGCTACTGCATCAACAATGGAAAAGCACCCGAAATTACTGAACCGGTGTTTAGTATGATGCATCTTGTTGTTGGAGTCTGACTGCTGCTAGTCACTACGCTGACCCTTCGAAGCCTCTGCGTTGTTGCTGACCTCTGCTTTGTGCCATCTGTACTGCTATCAACTCTGCTCTGTGCTGCTCAGTCTCTGGCGTTACTATCCTCTGCAACTGTCACTCCGACATTCCTCTCCACCAACTGACACTGGTTCATCCTGCTACTACTGATTTGGGCTCCCGTAGCAAGGAATTTTTCCGAGAGGTGGATTCCTCAAGGATCTTGTCCATCTGTAGCTCTTTCGAACTACAACTCTAAATCAGCCCAGCTCCCTCTTGGAGGTATCTCGGTTGTCATGGCAAACTCCTTCTCGATCTTCGTGGCTGCAACCTTCAGATCATGCTTCTCATCTTTGTCCTTTTTTCGGAGAGGACATTGCATTGCGTAGTGATCGAGTTCACCACACTTGAAGCATTTGATATTCGAAACATCTTTCTTCTTCTTCCGTTGCTCTTGCTCCCCATTGGATGTGAGGGTTGCATTCTCTTCCTCCTCCTTGGGCTTCAATCCACTGCTGCTGCTTCTGTCAAGTTTACACTTGACCAAGTCCCTCCTCAGCTCCTCTTGCTTAAGAGCTGCCCACATCTCATCCCAGTTTGGCAAAGTCGCCTTGCCCAGGATGCTCTGGACAAAGACTTGCCACTCCTCAAACACTGAATTTAGGGCCAGTCTTACCATATCAGAACCTTGAGGTGTTGACCCCACAACTGCCAGCTTGTCTCGGGTCTCCTGAAGCTTAGTGAGGAACGGATCAATGTGTTTCCCCTTCTGCATCTTCATAGATCTCATATTTTGCTCCAAGTACATCTTCCATTGCTCGGAAGATCCTTGGTACAATGTTGACAATGCATCCCACATGTCCTTGGCAGTGTTTCTGCCAGCGATGTAACAAACTATATGATCCTTCACTCCGTCGAGGATAATTTTTTTTGTCTTTTCCATTTCTCCCTTGTACTTCTTGAGCCGATCTGGATCTGCGGGCTTATCTACCATGCTATCCATGTAGACTTTGAGAAAAATGCTCATCCAGAAGGTAGGACATCCTTGCCTTCCAGATCACATAGTTGGATGCCCCATCCAACTTGTCCTAATCTCTCAATCCACTGGCTTCCATCTCTGCCAATTAAAAATGAAATTGAATAACCTCCTCTCTCCTCTGCGCTGTGGCTGGGCTAGCCTCTGCACTCCCTGCTAGAGTCAGTAGATCTATTGCCCCTTGCTGCTGCTCAGCTGATGAGAATTTTGACTCCTTGGCTGCAAGTCCTTTGAGGAAGAATTCTCTCAACTGTGTCTCTCTCTTCCCTTTGACGTCTTTCTGCCCAGCAACTCCCTGCAAAAAATTGCGTCCCACCAGAAAACCCCTCTTTGCTGAAGCTTCTGCCATGCTGCTCCCTTTGTCGTGACAGATTTCGATCTAGAAATCCTACCTCTCTGTCGACTCACTCAGAGAGAGATTTACCACAAAAATCTTGCCCTCCTGGCCTGAATGCACAAACCCTTTGGGGATTCGTATTGCTGCCTCTACAGGAATTTCAAATTCCCTTCTTCCTTCAGTGTTGGGTCTTCCGACTTTGCTCTTCTTGCTTCACTTGTAGCTTTGATACCATGTGAAAATTCCAAAACCCGAAATCCTTGCTGTAGTAAACTGATGTTACTTCTCCTACTTGTTAATCCATGCAAGTTATTTACGGTGTCCTACTGTAAAGATCGAAGTAAATACAACTGCATCCTTCACTTAACTAAATTATATGCGGAAACAAGAAATTGAACAGGAAAGAGATACAATGCATATCTACACAGTTATTTTTGGACAAATGTCCCCGGAAAAACCCAATATGGGAAAACCGATGCAACAACTTTGAGGGTTTTATTATTATGCAGTAGTAATTTTTGAATACAACTTCTGGATGCCTTCCCAACAGTCTAGTTACAAAGAATATCATTGACACAGAGATTTGTGAGATTACCTCACACTATCACTGAAAGTCTTGGCTGATCCAACCCTTGAATGAACAACCCCTCGCTGCCTCTGCGTCAGCGCAACATCATAGTGTCTAGGACTTGCGTCACTCTTCTCGGTTGATCAATTTTCCTTTGAGATTCAAACTTTTACTTTCCTGATCTCACACCTCAGCTTCCAGCTACAGAAATCGAATCCTCCAACAAATTTCGAACTCCCTCAAGGCTTTAGCGCTGCCTCTATGTTAGCCTACGTTACCTCTGCGCGGCCCTGCGTCAACCTCTTCTGGTTCAATGCTACCTCTCCCGAATCTCTCTCTGCTTCCTCTGCTGAGTATTCCCGGATCAGGAGAAATCTCCAGCCGGAACTATCCCTGCCGCTCATTGCAAAAGCTCACTTCGAATTTCTCACTGGCGGTTGCTCTGCTTCAGAAATTTAATCTTCTGAACTGTGTGTGTGTTCTCCAAGTGCCCCTCAAGCCTCTTCTTATATCTTTTTGTTGGACGACCAACGGACTGGATTAACTTCCAATCAATGGCTTAGATCATTTTGGCTTGATCCTCGTCTTATTCTAGAAGTTTCACCCATAGTTAGATTAATACCCATTAATTATCTTAATTTCCTAAGTCTAGACTTAGAGTTCGATTAATAAAACTGTTTTTGGGCGGAATTTCCCAAAACGATTTCTAGGTATTGGAGAATGCTTGTGTATAAGACTCCCTGCAAAATTTGAGACTTCGAGCACATTCGATGATACCAGAAATCAACAATGCGAAGTTAGGGTTCCTTCTGGGCTAGTGAAAGTGACTTTCTTCTAGGGCAACGATGTATCTTCTGGGTAGTGCAAAGTTAGGGCAACAAAGTTCCTCTAGGGCAGCGAAGTATCTATTGGGTAGTACAAAGAAGGGTTACTTCTGTGGCAGCAACGGAAAGACTCTTCTGGGTAATCAAATACAGACCAAGTTTCTCTATAGGAGACTGTTGAAGCCCCGAAAATTGGGTCTACAACAAGGGGGGTACCCACCCGGTCCGGACCTTGGTTGGCAGCTCCTTTTCCATTTGGTATAGTGGGTCCAACTGGGGATATGGGACCAGTTTCCCAATTTATGTGTGTGCGAAGGATTGATATTTCTTTCCTAAAAGTTTCTAAGTGAGATGCTCTAATTCTAACTCTAATCTAATGATATGCAATTGTATTCTAATAAACAGAAATATTTAAATCTACTAACCCGGGGTGTAATCCTTCTGTTATGCGATCTAAAAAGATTTCAGATAACAATTGGTAATAAAGATCATTCAACTGTTATGATAAAAGAATTCAATATAGATAAACCACTTCGTATAAGAAGTTAGACAAAACAGTTGTGAAAAACATATCGCATAATAAGCTACTTATACATTAAGCATAATTAAATCGCTATCACTGTACAAAAGTGCCAAATGATAACTGAGGCATTCATGGGTTAATGTATAAACAACTGAACATGAATATCATTTTAACACAGAGGCAGAAATAGTTAAGAGATAAAAGTACCATTTATAACTGGTTCTACTCATGAGCTTCAAGCGATGATGATTTATCTCTTCTTAATTCAACATCCACTAAGAGTACAGAAGTGCAACATCAGTAGTAGATATTAAATGCAAAAATCAATAAATCCTGTTCCATTCATTCATCAAAACCTCCTCGGAGGGTGCAAAAGTGCATGTTCTGAGGACAAGTTCTTGATAAATTCCTGGACCCTTCTCTAAATGCATGAGAAGGGTTTAAATACTACTAACTAAATCTAAAAATAACTTATTACATAAATGTAGGATACGGTTTAAATGACCATCATTTTTCTAGGAAAGAATAAAGCAAAACTATTTCTAAAAGTAAATCTAAAACTATCATCTAACTATTTCTGTATCTGCTCCTTAAAATCGCAAGCATTCAACATTTGCTTGAGAAGAGTCGGCTGGCCGACTTCAGCCTTTCACTGTCCTGTGAAAACGGAATCAGCAAGAGCTGGTGCCATCTTTTCGGCAGAATTGATGATGCATTTGAGGGTCATACACTGGTTGTGTGGTTTTACCAAATACGCCCAGTAAGAATCCCAATTCAACTTAGTTAATCTTTTGATTGATTCTGCCTTTTCTTGAGCCTTCTGTCTCCAGTCTGTTTGCAATTGCTGTACTTTCGGCACATACGATATTGAATATATTCCAGACAATTACTACTGGTTTTAGGATTCAAGTTTTATTTTTTTACCTCTAGTGTTCGTTTTTCGAATTTCTGGGCTAAAAAGTAACTGAGCAATTAGAGGCTTTCCATTTCAAGAAGTTTACCCAGCGATGCGCGATTAGCAGAAACTGCCTCCGTTTCTTGATCCAGGCTTCCTTGGTGTGATTTTCGCCTCTTGTGCGCTTTCTTTTAGTGGATGTAAAGCTCAAATTTTGTGAAACTAATAATTTCGTAAGTTCTTGACCCAGAGTCTTAAATTGTCTGTTTTTTTTATGTCCGCGCTGTCCAGTACCCATTTAATCATATCTGTGTAGGGGAGAATTTTGGGCCTTGCCGCTATTCGGTGCAAGAATGAACAAGCTAAATCTGCAACTGATGCTTCGGAAGACCCCTGTGAAGCTGCAAAAGCCATAACCTCCATCACCTTGGGATTCTCTTCTTCAAGTAAATTATACATGCCTTCCCAAGTCGTGATGCCAGCATCTCTGTTACAGGCGGTGTCTGTATATAGGGGTGTCATTTCTTTGTCTTCAGAGCTCGGAGCTTTGCCTTTCTTCCCCATGATATCCTGTGTACTGCTTTGTATAGTTATGTGTTCTTCGTTCCTGCAGTTTACAAGTGAGGTGAGAGTAATGGTAAGAAAAGGTGATGGAAAAGCTTTTTAAATGCCGAAGACATAAAAATTATACCACCTTACATGAATTGACTCTTTGATAAGCGCAAAACCATATTTCATTAACAACTGGAAACTAACTTATTAATTAGCATTAAAGCGCATAACCAGGTCTTGGTTCATGGAAAAAGTTTTCTCGAATAATGAGCCCGAAAGATTCGCGATGAAGCGATTTTGCAATTTACTTCGCAATATCGCAGATCGCTGTCTCGCATTTTCATGGTACCATTCCGCCGTTCTATTGCAATATCGCAAGAGCATGGCATGTGACAATTTTGTTAATGTGATTTTTGCGAAATGCGATTTTGCGATATGCGCCATCGCATATCGGCGTTTAAGATTTTTCAGCGTAAGCGGTTTTTGATGCATGCGATGCGATATATATTTTTTAATATGTAGTCTCGCATCGCGATCTCGCAATCTCAATGTAAGGGGTTTTCCCATTATCCTTTTTGCGATGCGATTTTTCTTAAGGAATGATTTTAATTTACCTTATCATGAAACTTAAGCTTTTTAGATTTTTTCAAGGATATTTTCCTAAGTTTATGATGGCAAGTGTTATTAAAAAGGAAATACAAGCACTAATTCATTTTTAAAATTTTTTGACTAAGGGTCCCCACTTGTTTAGTATTAGTAATAACACTAAATAAGAGGGGGGGTTGTTGGTGGCCACAACAGAGACCTAGAGACGAAGATTCTCTAGGGAAGTTGTGAAGGTGCTGCGAAAAGGGATAGAGATCGAGTTTCTCTAGAAGGAGCTGAAAAGGAAAATTCTAGATCAGGAAGAAAGGCGAAGGAAGAGGTAGAGCATTAAGGATGGTGATAAGGTTCTTGAGAGGATGCTAGAGTCAAGGGTTTGTGTCAAGGTCTTGATACTTATCAATTGAATATCTAGAAGAAGAATTTTGATCAGGTTTTCCTCTCAAGAGGTGAGAGGTTTTGGTTGTGGCTGGAAAAGCCTACATACTGTGTCACTTGTCTTTTATTATGCATTTTGGTAATTGTCTTGATGAAAGAACACATTAATAAGTGAGAGGTTTTGGTCGTGGCTAGAGAAGCGTACAACTGTGTCACTTGTCTTTTATTGTGCATTTTGGCAATTGTCTTGATGAAAGAACACCTTAATAAGCTAACGAAGAAAAGACTATAAGATAAGAAGTAAAAGTGCATCACAAGCAATTATCAAGTAGAGAAATTGTTAACTTTGAATGCCCTAGATTTCTCAACATGGTATTAGAGCTTAGGTGCTGAAGACAAGAAGGGGCAGTCAAAGCAAGTTGACACATAAGAATCGATCTTCAAAGAAAGCATCAAAGCAAGTTAAAGGCTGTCAACGAGTTCAAGATCTACATCAAAAAAACCCTTGATCGAAGGATGCAGGAAGAAAAACCAAAACACTAGAAGCACTTCAAAGAAAGTGAAAGCTGTTCAAATCTAAGGAAGATTGAATCAAAAGTCAATCCTCTCTCTATTGAAGCAAAGATCTCATAGAAGGTAGTCCTCCCTCGCTGGAAGATTTGAATTAAGAAGCACCAAGTTCATCACCAAGTTGAAGATTTGATCTTCACAAGTAAGTACCTCTTATTATAATACAATCTAGTAAAAATGACTTCATGTTTTAAGGAAGACCAAAAGTTGGTTGGGATATCAAACTTCCTTGTTTGGAATAAAAGGATCGACATTGTCCTCAAAGGAAATGAAGTCATTGGTCATGCCCATGGGAAGGTCTCTAAGCCATCCGAAGAACTAGCATTGTTGAAATACATGAAAAGGGATCTCAAGGCTCAAAAGATTCTCATGGTGTCCATCAAAGATTCACTCATTTCCTATGTAGCCAAGCTGGAGACATCTAAAGAAATATATGATAAGCTTTTCTCTAGAAGCATGATAGAAAAAATCTTATCACTTAGATCTGATCTCCATAAATTGAAGGTGTCAAAGGATGAATGGATATCGTCATGTCTCTCTAAGGTATCTCAAATAAAAGGTCAATTGAAGGACCTAGGAGAGATAATATCTGATAATGAAATAATCTCTGTTATTCTAAATGCATTAACTGATGAACAAGGTAACCTCATTGTCACTAGCGAAGAAGAAGTTGTCCCATTCATCAGGTTATGGTATCTCTGCAAGGCAGATGAAAGTAGGATGAAGAATGAAAGTGACGAAAGATCAAATGGTAGGGAACAAACAGTGTCAAGTCGAAAAGGGAAAATTTGGAAAGTTTTGTAATCCAAAGAAGAAAAAGAAAAACATAGCTAAAGAAAGATGCTATGGTTGTAATAATTTTGGGCACTACAAAAAGGACTGTCCTAATCACGAGAGGGACAGGGAAGAAGACTATTCTTTTGATGAAGTGAAAGAACCAAAGACAAAGAAGCATAAGAAGGAAGAAGCGAAAAAGATGACTGAGTTGATCTTCTTCATTAGAAGGTTCTTTTCACTTATAAGTTATAGATAGGAAGCAATGTAAATAAGATAGGACGCATTAAGTTAGAAAGAAGCATCGTGATAGAAGCATTAGAGGAGCTCATGACATGGAAAGTAGAAAGTATGTTTGGTACAAATTACAAAGGATAGGAAGCTCTTAGGAAACCTCTTTAACACTTATAGAAGCAGAGGTCATCATCAACTGAGATCATCATAGAAGAAAACATCTATCGGGTAAGGATATGAAACATCCTCAAGTTTCTCTGATAGAATTCTCATCAAAGGATTCACCGATGTAGAAAGGAAGCAAAAGGTTTTCATCAAGAATTCTAACTCGTGGGATTCAAGGAATGATGGTATGATGACATAACAGGAAAACAGGGCTGAAGGATAAAGTCCTTTCGAATGAAGAAGTCTAGATGACCGAAAGAAAGTTGAGGTATGTATGCTAACATAGGATAATATAAAAGTCATGTCATATGGTTGCAGATGATATGGATCACTATCTCCATCTTGGGAAACATGATCTAAAGAAGAAAGGATCTCCTCCTTCGAAAGATTGCAACAAAGGATAAGGCACACTAGATGAAATCAACATAATATGTTCTCACATGAATCATGAGGAAGCTAACTACAATCAAGGAACTATGATTGGAAGCTCCTGGGAATGAAGTGTGTGTGAAGAGATAAGAAGATATCGTGATAATATGCAATGAAGGTAAACGGAATTCAACATTCGAAGTCCAAGAAGATTTGACTAGAAGATCTCTTGAAAGGATGTGAAGGCTCTGATGGAAGTCGGAAAAAGATAGAGACCCTTGATAAAGGATATTAGTGGGAAATATGTCAATCTACATATCGGATGCTGATACTTACAAGAAGATATCATGGTGAAAGATCATCACAAAGGTAATTTTGATTTGAAATGATTGATTATGTTTGAACTAACATTTGGTTGGGCTTATGTAGAACTGTTGAAGGGAAGGTCTGTGAATGATTTCCAAATAGGACCTATAAAAGGATGTAATGTCCTTCCAAAAATATGGCATAAAAACAGAACAACTTGAAGCAAAGCTAGATGGAAGATCTAATGGGTCGCTTTTTGATGGGTTGAGCACATGATTGACTCATGAACAAAAGTGATGGATGATCTATGTCCTATGTAGAAGTTCCCAAAGATGAAGACTCCCTAACAAGAATAAATTCATGACATCGAAGGAAGGAGCTCTTCAATCAGCTGGTAGTTACAAGATTTGCACATGAAGGAGCTGCGATAGGTCCCTGGTGAAGAGGGAGCCTGAGAAGAAGTTTCTTACTTGGAAGAAACTTGGAAGTTCCTAAGTTGGAAGCTTAGGTACATTCCTTTGTGATAGGAATGCGTACATTCCTTTAATGGAATAAAACCTCTTGGTATAAAAAGGAGTGATAGACATGTTGTTTTGATCTTCACTTGGGAAGACAAAATGGAGGATTGTGTAATCATTTAGCATCCAATGCTCTTAGAGGATGAGATAGGGCATCCCATGAAAGAGTAGTTGTGGAGGACCGATATTCTTTTGGGACTGGGGAGTCCAAGAAAATAATAGTCCTTATGTAGAATATCCTCAGTGAACCCAGGTGGGATATGTTCCTAGAGAGACAATGATGAGTATGTCTATAAATCATTGGTCTCGCCAACGTTGTGCTGTGACCTTGTGGAGAGATAGAGCTGTTAGTCAAGGCCTTGCTATATATAACAATGTTGGTTGGTATGATGCTATACAAATGAGTTACAAATTCAAATTCTTCTTATGAGAGATTCTTCAGATTGAGAAATTCCAAGTACCATTATGAATACCTTCCTAGTTAGGAGGGAGTGTTGAAAAGTGTAACTAGGTTATGTAATGAGATGTAAATAGGAAAACTGAAATTATGTTATATTGACTTGCTTCATGGGTTTCATGAGCAAGGGATTTTGTTTTTGAGTCAAGACTCCCATTGCGAGTTTTTAGGATTTATTTGTCATCTAGTCTTAAAAGTTAAGAGTCATTGTCATGTAAATGAAGTCATGTTATACTTTGTAAAAGGTCAATATTGCCTATGTAAAGTACCATCAAAGAACTTGTCACAAAACCTCTTCAAGTCGGCCCGCAAACGATGAAGAAGTTGCTAGATCAAGTCAGCCTAACTCCACCTGTCAAGTCAGCCTAAAGACATAAGGAAGACGTGTATAAATAGCCTTACTCGGCCTCATTTGTAGAGACATAATTTGGACAAGCAACTCGACTAGAAGAACTGCAAAGAAAGGGTGAAAGGCAGTATTACGAAGAAGGAAGAGAAAAAAGTGTGAAGAAGGGAGAGAAAGGATTCTTTTGGGTAATGCGAAGTTATGGTTTCTTCTGGGCTAGTGAAAGTGACCTTCATTTAGGGCAACGAAGTATCCTCTGGGCAGTGCAAAGTTAGGGCAACAAAGTTTCTTCTGGGGCAACGAAGTATCTTCTGGGCAATACAAAGAAGGGTTACTTTTGGGGCAACAAAAGGAAAGACTCTTTTGGGTAATCAAAGTTGAGATCGAGTTTCTCTATAACAGACCTAGAGACCGAGATTCTCTAGGGAAGTTGTGAAGGTGCAGCGAAAAGGGATAGAGACCGAGTTTCTCTAAAAGGAGCCGAAAAGGAACATTTCTAGATCAAGAAGAAAGGCGAAGGAAGGAAGAGGTAGAGATCAAGGTTGGTGACAAGGTTCTTGAGAGGATACTAGAGTCAAGGGTCTGTGTCAAGGTCTTGGTACTTATCAATTGAAGATCTAGAAGAAGAATTTGTTCAGGTTTTCCTCTCAAGAGGTGAGAGGTTTTGGCCGTGGCTGGAGAAGCCTACATATCGTGTCACTTGTCTTTTTTTATGCATTTTGGTAATTGTCTTGATGAAAGAACACATTAGTAAGCTAACAAAGAAAAGACTATACGATAAGGAGTAAAAGTGCATCACAAGCAATTATTAAGCAGAGAAATTGTTAACCTTGAATGCCCTATATTTCTCAACAATAAGAAACCGAAAACTGAAGGAGGGGGAGTCGGTGAAATTTAGGCATATAAGGAAGTTGAGGAGCACTAAAGAGGGGAGGATTCTAACTGGAAAATTTTGGAAGTTCAGGCGAAACTTCTAATAGAGTCACAGATTAAGCTTGATTGTTTTTGGAGTTTTAGGCATGGGGGTTTGAAGATTTGTCTTCTAGATATGGGGACTGTACAAGTAAACCCTAGATAGGTTGGGAGGAAAAAATGACGGTTTGGTAATTGCACAGCAGGAGCAATCACATACCAAATCCCTTCAATAGATTCCAGCTATTCTTCTACAATTTAAATTAGAAAATTCCAGCTACTGTTTGGCATACATTTCACATTTGAATTTCATAATTATCTGGTTAGATTTTCACAGTTTGGGCACTACAGAGGGGGAGGCTAACTCCTTGTGGACCGAAGGGACAAATGTGGACCCAGATGGGAAATATGTGAAAAGCAGTTATAATGAGTGGAGGGGAGTGATGTATGTAGTGTCAAGAAGCGAGACCACACAACCAAAATCAAAGTTTCCCATGTAGTGCCACTTCTAAAGTTAGTAGTTCCAAGTAGCACGATATGAGGAAACGGTTACACGTACAAAATGTGACTGTCGAAATTTTGGAAACGGGAAACGCGATATATATATATATATTATATATATATATATATATATATATATGGACATTTAAGAAATGTTATGTGCAATCATAAAGCATACATGATAAATTATAATCTATGTTGCACAGGTTCCCGCACCCGGGGGTGGGGTTCTCGAACCCATCCTGGGTTCCCACACCTAAGTACCGGATTCGAGTATGGGTTCTTCCCAGAAGAACCCAGAAGAACCGGGTTCTTACATGAAGAACCGGGTTCTTCAAAAAAAAAAATTGGGTTCTTTTCCTTTAATGGGTTCTTGGGTTCTTCGGGTTCTTGGGTTCTTTGGGTTCTTCGGGTTCTTCATAAAAAAAACTATATTTTGAAAATACATACTAGGACACGGCATGCATGAATGACATGTTTATGCTACTTCTAACTTTATAAGTTATTTCAAAAATTCAAACATAAAATAAGAATTTACATGTAACATTGTAAGATACTAAGATGTCTAATGCCAAATCAGCGAGTCCAACATTTACTTAACTTAAGTAAATGCTAGACTCAGCGATTTTGGTGAAACTTGGGACAGATTTTGTTATACACAGCTGACTGAGATACACTAGCCAAGTTTCCTACAAACTTAGGAGTACGCTCAAAAATCCTAAAGTATTATGAGTTCTCAAAGACTCAACATTTTAAACTTTATTTTATTGGGCTGCCTTGTGTGTTTGGTGGGGCAGCAGTGAAGTATATGCTGCCAGCAGCCATAATTTATACTTGAATGTAGCCACAAGCCTAAAAAAAACCACAGAATTTATATGTAATGATTCAAAATATATATAGTATAAAAAACGCTCTCGATTTGGAAGCTTCTAAAAATTGTGTCCCCCACTCTGGCTCCCACTTCCAAGCAGCCTTGGTTCTTATACCTATTAGTTCTTTTTTAATAAAAACTAAAAGGGATGCAATAATATTGGAGGTCAAATAACTTGTATTTTCCAGTTTTTTGGTCTTTGAGGAAGCCATTGTTCCTTAGGCTTTAGCTATTTAGTATTTTAAAATTTCCTAGTTCATGTTTGAAGATGCCTTGAGGCAAATTTTGAATGTAGTATACTGTATGACAATGGACATATATCATGATTCATGATTCTTATTAATATGTAAACAATGAACAGTTTTTTGGTGATAAATTTTGAAATTTCAATGTCAATGCTGAAGGTTCAATGATGTGCATGATAAATGATTAAAGTTTTCTTGTTTAAAGTTGAACAAATATACAAATTCAAATTTCATATATATATTTATTAATTAATAAATTATAATTTATAAATTTCTAATTTATAAAATATAATTATTAAAATTTAATATTATTATATTCCCGACGAACCCATGCACTCTGTTTCCAAAAATGTCGTCCCCGTCCCCGAACCCACGTGTCCTGGCAACATAGATTATAATTTATTACATTATGATTAAATTGTCTAATGTCAATGCATAAACTATAAGTCTCTAAATTTACGTCACATTTACTCATGAATGATCACAGAATGAAAGTAGCAATATCCAAAATCAACCTTTATTATATATTCAAATTTCAAAATTAGCCTTTATTATATATATGAGGCAACCGACAAGTACAATAATGACTATGAGGCTACAAGTATTATAAAGACTAAAGACCAATAGTCTTGAATCTTCATCCTCATCTTCATAATCCTTGTCAAAAATAGAAGCAAAAGTATGCTCAACAATAGATGGTGGAGCTGAAGAAGATGATTAGCCAATTCCACTTCCAGGCTCCTGGTCCTCAATATTTAGGGCAACAACAGAGATCTCCAAATCAGGACTTTTTGGATCGACATCCCATTCTTTAGAAAGATGTCTGCTATATTCTGGACCCCTGCGAGATGCAAGGCGAAGGGTGGAGTGCACATAAGAAAGATCCTTTGGCTTCTGTGAGCCCAACCTGTTGCGCTTCACAGAATGAATAAACCCATAGGTGCTCCAATTCCTTTCTATTGATGAAAATCTCGCCACTTGTGAAAGAATACAAATGGAGAGGTTTTGCAAATGTACACCATTTGCTCCATGACAAATGCACCACCTAACTAGATTCATGGTGCTTCTCTCCTCCAAAGCTAATATATCTAAATACTTATCTAATCCTTCTCATAAGGGCTTTTTTCACCCCATTAGCCACCTCTCTATTTTTATGGAATGGCTTCTTCTTCCCATTACTTTGAGCAATAAGCTCCCCATCATAAAATCTGGGGTTCAAGGCAGGTGCTAAAGTGTGCAATGGAGTGTTGAAATTGTTCCACCTATCAACAATGATTTTCTTGACTAAATCAACAAAATGATCATCAACAAATAAAAGTTGTGGAGACTCCTGTGAAATGATTTCCATAGTTTTCTCAACCATGGTATCCATGCCATCATATACCTCTCCTAAGAAAGGTTGGTCCATGTCAGCGTTTCGAAGAAGCTAAAATGCAGGGGTTGTGAACTTTTTCAAGAAATCTATCTTGCTCCACCACTACTCATCAAGGCACAATCTACACACCATATATCCCTGCTCTGAATTTGCCTATTTCCACTCAGCCTAGAGTTGACTCACCACCATAGAAACTAATGGTTGCTTTACCTCAACAAGGCGGTGCAACATTAGGATGTTTGAGGCATATTTTGCCTCAACGACTTTTAACAACTCTAATTTGGAGTACTCTCGAAATATTGCTTGAGATTGGTGGTGGTTGGCGATGAATTTAACGATCTCTCTTGCTTCCCCTGTGATTTTATTTATCCATGGAATTTTATTGTCAATCTCCTCTAAGATCAGATTCATATTATGGACAATGCAGTGTGTCCAAAAGATGTGGTCATACGTCTCCTCAATAATTAAACCTGCAACTTTGCAAACTAGTGCATTATCCATGGTAATTTGCACCACCTTGTTAGGTCCTATTTGTTCAATAGATTTAATTATAACATCAACATTGAACTGTGCATCTTTTACCTCTCTTGAGTAGTCTTCCACCTTTAAAAACATTGCTTCTTTTGGTGAAGTGGCAATGATATTTGTCAATGGCCTATGCCTTGTATCTATCCATCCATTCGAGACTATGCTAACCCCATAGCTACTCCAAGAAGAACGAATCAATGATAAGATATCCTCCATAAGCTCCACATTTTTGAGAAGCTGAGTTTTGACTTTTTCATAGTTGGGCCCCTTTTACCCTATGGGAGCCTTGTTAATTGCTCTTATCATATTTTGCCAGAAAGGCAAGCGAACAACATTGAATGGGATACCACATGCATAGATGCACCTAGCCACTTTGGAATCAACTTCTTCTCTCACTTGCACATTCATCAATTTAGCAATTCTGCTATCTTGAACTGAAACATATGCCCCTCTAGTATTTTTGGATGGTGGTTGTTGTTGTTGCTGTTGAGTTTCCCTCCTATTCCTTGCTTCAACCACAATCCTTCCACCTTTATTGAACACATTCAAAACACACTAGGACCATATATTGTTGAACAAATGGAGCTCCCTCCATCTATGGAAGTAAATGTTCTAGAGGTTGATTCCCTCTTTTCTACCATGGGACTAAAGGTGATTATTTTCCATTTTAATGGCATTTGGCCTAAACCAGAAGCATTACATCAACGGATTTTCACCTCTTAGACTACAAATTGTGACATTTACTTATGATCAAAGTTTCTTTATTATACACTTTTATACACAGAAAGTTTATGAATTTTTATTAGTGAAGGGCCTTGGTTCTGGGGTTATGTTGGGTTCCTCACAACTCCATGGTTTCCAAAATTTGATCCAAACATTATGGTGGTATCAAAAATGCCAGTTTGGGTGAGGCTTCCAAACCTTCCTCTTCCTTTTTAGTACCATAAGGTTCTGTAGGACATTGGAAATACCTTGATCAATTTAAAAAAAAGGGAATATGAAAGAACAAAGAAAGGCATTTTCACGTTTGCTAGAATACGTGTGGAGCTCGACCTTAGTAAAGGTCTACCAGATCACATTAATTAAAAATAAAAAGATCTCCATCGATCCCAAGTCTTATACTATGAAAGCACAACATTCGAATGTAGGAATTGTTTCCAAACAAAACAATTGTAGAATACATGTCCATAGATGTAGAAAAGCACAAAAATGAAAAAGACTCATAAACCAAGAGGATGGGAGTTTACAATATAACATCTTTTGAAGAAGAAGATGAAGGAATTACAAAGAATTTACCCAAAGAAGAAGGGGCTCTAGGACAAAACTGCAACAACCTCCCCCCATTGAAAATGGGATGGATACCATTGCACTATAGGAAACATCGACAAGCAATGACCTAGATGGAAGGATGAAATAGGGGGTATGAAGTGTGTTCATGTATCAGAAAGCTCATATTCTGATAAAGAACAACCCATAGCATCACCTGTGGGCGTTTTGGCCCTGGTTCCATTGGGACACAACTCTGAGGTGTGGCAATAGGTCCAAAAAAAGAAAGGAAAGAAGGGGAGGATAAGTGATGTCCACATTACTTGATCTCCCCCATTGTATGTTGTTTTTTTCTCTTTTTTGTTTGTTTGTTTTTGTTTTGTTTCCAGAATGTGAGCATATAACATAACATTATTTTGCTTGTTTCTTGCCACATAAGGATCTAGGAAGATCCTTGATGGATGCACATAACATGTGTGTATATACAAAATGTATTTTCTTTTCGCATAGTCTAACAAGGTGGAGGAGTTGCCCAGAATGTTATGGAAATTTCGGTCATATTTAGAGAAAATCCGGCTACGATTTTTGTAAATCCAAGTTATAGTTGTTAAACTTCAAAATTTTAGGTGTCCTAGACGTTTTTGATGGTGCTAAATCCATTTCCACCATAAAAAACATGATTCAAACACTGCCTCTACAAGATTTTTTGAAATTTTTTTGCTCGGATTTCGGCCACTTTTAACCTTCTAGGCAATTCCTCCGCTTGGTTAGATGACTCTTTTCTTTTCAATATGAATGAAAGTACAAGTTTCTTTTCACAAGAAAAATAATGGATGAGAAGAGGAAGTGAGGCATTCTTTTTTTTTATGAAAATTTTGATATAGGAAGTATTCATTGGTAGAGGAAGTTGGTTGAGGGCTTGTGGGTGGCCAATAGTAGTCATACATAGTGAAACTAAGCCTATGGTTGAATGGATAGTCATCCCCAACTCATTGGTTGTGGTTAACATGATGATAAAAACTCAATGTTCGTAAATAATTTAGGCTTTTCAACTCCCAAATATGATCCTCCTACTCACCTATGTAATTATTGATTAAGCCGAAGGCTTTTTAATGGTGAGGGTTCTCACGACACTGTTCATAGATTCGTCGACCTCCATGTCATATTCCTAGATTTGCTTTCGCGACACTATTAGTTTGGCCAAAGTTTCAAGTTCTTCAAGTTTAGACTTCTGTTTCCTCGATCCATCGATATTTCAATTTACACCATTGATGTCAGCAACATTCGCAGATAAGCAAGTACATGACCATAATAGTTAGGGATAAACAAATACGCGAGGGGATATTTTAGGGTTTTTCCTCTGGTTCTACTGATTGTTTCCTGGAAAATTGCAAAACCAGGGATGGACGAACAATTACATATGGAGAGATTTGGAATGGAGAATGATTATGTGGATGGACAGTGGATAGGAGGAGAGTTTTACAATAGGAAACAGAAAGAGAAGCTACATTAGACGAAGGATGAGGTGCTCTATGGGGTATTTGACAACGATTTAGATGCAGAAGAAGAGTCATCCAACACGAGGAGAAGAGACGTGATTAAGAAGGGGGATTTAAGCAAGCCTGTCAATTTTGTTTCCATTGGGACGGTTATGCCCTCCGAGGAAATTGATAAGAAGGTTGACGAAACTAATGAGGATGGGCTAAAAGCAGGCGTGGGTACCACTTCAGATTCATGGATGGAGTTTGGATTAGGGTTATGGTTTAAGGGGAATGAGAAAAATGCCACTCAAGAGTAGGAAGATGATTTTCTTCCTTTTGCATTTGGGAAGAAGATTAAGGAAGGTGTGGAGAGGAGAGAGAAGGAAAGGGACAAGTCTATGACCTCTTCTGGGAAATCCAAGAGGAGTGCGGGAAGTGGTCTAGGGAGCGACGAGATTGATGAGTTTGAGAAGTCAACCAAGCGCATTGGGATGAGATTGTTAGAGAAGATGGGTTATAAGGGAGGAGGACTAGGGAAGAATGAGTAGGGGATAGTAGTTCCGATCGAGGCGAAGTTGAGACCAAAGAATATGGGTATGGGTTTTAATGATTTCAGAGAGACATCTGCTGGTTTGCCTTCTTTGCCTGGGACCGAGGAGCAAGATAAAAAGATGAAAGAGCTGAAGCCTTGGCTAAGAGAGAAGCGTTGGTTGGAGGATAACCAGAGCAAGAAAAAGGAATACATCACAACTGAAAAGCTTTTAGCTCAAAAGGAGGAGCAGGGGGTTGAGGTAGTGCAAAAAGTGCTTGATATGAGAGGTCCTCAAGTGAGGGTGCTGACAAACCTGGAAAACCTAAATGCAGAGCAAAAGGCCATAGAGGATGATACGCCCATGCCAGAGCTGCAACACAATGTGAAGTTGATTCTTGATATGGAAGAGGCAGACATTCAAAGGTTTGATCGAGATTTAAGGCGTGAAAGGGAATCTGCGGCAATATATCAGAAAGAAAAGGAATTTCTTCAGAAAGAGGCCAAATGACAGAAGCAACAACTAGATAATATAGAGAATATCATGGTAGCACTGGATATAGTTCGAGAGGGTGTTGCAATAGGTTCAATGACGGTGGAATCCCTTGCGGGCATTTTTGAGAATTTGCAGTCTAAATATTGGGAGGACTATAAGCTTTGTAATTTGTCCTGTATTGCATCTGTGTTTGCTTTACCATTGGTAACCAATGTTTTCCAAGGCTGGGTATCGCTTCAACATCCTTTTCATGTCTATGTGGCAGAGGCTTTTGCAAGTGGATGAACCCCGCGACTATAGTATATTTCGAGACGCAAAGGTGAGTTCATCGACTCCTTACACTCAACTCTTCTCAAAGGTTGTCCTTCCAACAGTGAGCATAACTGCTATAAATTCCTGGGAACCTAGGGACCCTGAACCTATGTTACGCTTTCTGGAAACTTGGGAGAGATTGCTACCAACTTCCATACTCCACACCATTCTTGAACAGATGGTGATGCCTAAATTAACAACAACAGTAGATTCCTGGGATCCTCGCTGGGAAACTGTGCCAATTCATGCATGGTTGGACCCTTGGCTTCCGTTCTGGCAAAAAATTAATTAAAATCCTAAGCCAAAAATTTAATTAATTATAGGTCCTAGGCAAATTTAAATTTTCCAAAGGCAAAATTGGTGGGTCCTTAAAATTCAAATTTTAAAAGGTCCTGGGACTAAGGTAAATTAATTATTTTGCTAAATTTTAAGCCTTTAGTCCCTAGGGGTTAAGTCAAAGTCAACATTCTGAGGAAATTAACTCAAAATTTTAATTTTTGGGTTAATTAAAATGCATTTAATTGAAAAATTCGAATTTCCTCAAGAATTTAATATTTCGACGGATGAGATTAAAAGAAATTTTAATTGTCATCAACGATCGAGATTGCTTTGACAAGGATCACTCGAATTAGCCGTTGGAAGATTTATCTTTAAATAGGAGGTCAATTGTCAGTTGAGATAATCCGATCTTTGAGTCGTGTGCTAAGTGAAAGCTCTCTTGTAATATTTTTTATGAGCAATAAATAAAGACTTTGGGGTTAATTTCTGCTGGTGTTACTCTTCGTGGAAATACTGTAAGATGTGTCATTTTCATGCATAGATTTATTTTTAGCCATTGATGATAGCTTTCTGAAGAGTGATTTGAGTACAGGTATCTTGCTTAGTCGTTGGGTTTTGAATGGTAATATAAGTTTTGAATATAATAGCACGTATCTCTATTAAATCTGAATTTCATTATCATTTTCTCGCCCTATGTTGATGGTTGAATTGAGTTGTGCAGGAAATTCTTGATTTTTTTTAGATCATCGGGCGTTCGGGGAAGTTTTCAGTTGGACTAGCCAACACCCGATTCGTATTTTCTGAAAAGCCCAGCTTGATTGGATTCCGGGCTTATCATAAGAAATTTTGTTGTTGATGCATGAAGAGTTTTGGGCAAAGCACCTCTGTTTAAAATTAAAATTTCAAATTTTTTTTCTGTGCTAAATTGATAAATTTGGGCCTTTGGCTTTTAAGAGCCTTAGATTATTAGATCTGGGAGCGGAGTTGGACTCACGCTCGCGAGATCTGATAGATCTGTTGTCCCTGTGTATAGATTTGTAAATTTTTTTAATTTCTCTGACTAGGGTTTCTGGGGTTTCATTTACTTTTGCATATCCGGGTTTTGGGTGTTTTTGTTTTTAGGTACAGGTTGGAGATCTGAAGGCGAAATTTGATTTTGAAGCCAGATCTAGGCCATGGAGGGTAAGATTTGGTCTCAAAACCAACGTTTGCAAGGGCATTATTTTTGCAGTCCAAGGGTTTTCAAAAATTTTAATCTGGAGAAAATTTTTAAGGGTTTTTGTTCAAAGAAATCTAAAGCAGAAGGACTTAAAATTTTAATTAAGATCTCTGGAATTTTTTTTTTTTAGTGTGTTTGGGCTACCATTTTGCAGATTTGCTACTTGGTCTTCGGGTTTACTGTGCTTTTTCGAATTTTTTTGAGGGCTCACAATCATTTTACTGTTGTTGCATTCTCAAAATATCTACAAAACCCTACTACTTTTCTCATCAAACCGTCCATCTTCAAAGCCCTCTGCCTACTTTCCATCGTTCCATCCAAGCCCTGCGATTATCCCTTCTTTCTACCCGCGGCTCCATCTCCAGATCCACAGTCATAAAATGTTGCTCCATCCCAGCACTCCTTTCCGTTGCTGCCATTGCTCCCTCTGTCCAACATCTCTCCCTCCCTCTGCACACAACCGTCATCCCTTAATCGCTGCTACTCCACGCTTTTCCTCATCTCCATCGCTGCCCACCATTAACCTTTTTGCTGCGTCCTCCTTTTTTGTCCGCAAACCTTCGCTGCAGCGTCTTCACTGTTCCTCGTCTACTTGCTTCTTCACACGCTGCTCCAACCTGTAGCGTATTACTTGCTTGCTCCTCATCGCTACCCATCCGCCCTCATTCATTACGAACCCCTTCTCACAGCTCCTCTTTCCTTCGCCGTCGAGAAAGCATCTTGATGATTCCTTTTAGAAACATCTTAAAGATAAATGGTTGAGATCATTTTTTAGTCACTTAAATAATTAAATGATTTAACCGTAGAAAGTAACCCAATAGTCCACGATAATTAATCGAATTTAATTATTGTACTTTTCCTAGAAGACATAAATCACTAGAAGAGGCAAATTGTGAAATTTCTGAAGTCTGGAATCCTACTGCAGTGATTGATATTATCTATTCTATTTGTTTAATAAATTAAACAAATTATTTGCAGTTTCTTATGAAAAATATAGAAATAAATACACTGCAGCCTTCACAAATCAAATACCGAGGAAAAATAAATGCAAGGAAAATTAGAGAAATATTAGCACACATATAAGCATATTAACACAATTATTTTTGTACAATCATCCCCAGAAAAACCCATTGTGGGAAAACCGGTGCAACAGATGAGGGTTTCTTTATTATTCTTTAGCAGTAATTCATGTACAAGATATCAGAGAACAAAAATAGAGAAGAAACACTAAGAGAGATTTAGTATTAAATTTCTCACTCTCCACAACAATTCTCTGACCTCGAAATGCCCCCTCTTCCCTTATGCTGGTCTCACTGCGTCATCCTTTGCGTAGTGACTACGTAGTGCCCTAATGAGCCATGTCCTCTCTCACACTGACCCTTCCAAAAGTTATCCTGCACTCTTAGACTATTGTTGATGCCCTCTCTCTCCCCCTTACAACTCACCCTCTGGCTCTATCTTCTCTTGCTAAACTTCAGCCACTGAGAAAATTGATTTGCCTAGGCAACTGAGTATCTTCAGTGGTGTGTTCTCCATCTATCGATCGACTTCTTATAATCATTTGTTGGAGCACCAACGACCAAGATTAAAACATAATCGAAGGCCCAGATTAATTCCCTGTCGATGCGTGTGATTTTCTAGATGATTCTCACCACATCTCAATTACGACTGATTAATTAACCATATTCCTTAAGTTTAAACTTGGAAAATAATTAAAAATTGGTTAATAATCTAATTGAGACACTTCTGGGTGGAACTTCCAGAAACGATTTCGGAGTTTTGGAGAACTCATTTATTCTAGCCTCTCCACAAAGTTTCGTGGCTAGAACATATCGATGCTACAAAAACTAACACTGCCTCTTAGCGAGGAGAGTGTTGTAGCGTTGTTGCCCCTTGTAGCAACACCCTGTCTCGGCATCATCTATGCTGCTGATGTCTGTGTGTGTTACATTTGTGTTGCTGCTGACCCTGTTGAACTGCTGTCAACTACTGCATCTGCACTGCAACTCCCTCTAAACTACTGCTGCTGAGAATCTATTGAAACGAATTCTCCACCATACCCATCTGTTCTTTGAATTGGATGAACTTAGTTATCCCTAGAGCTTTTGTGAGTATGTCTACTACCTGATTGCCTATGGGGACATACTGCAGCTGGACTGCCCCATGTTGAACACAATCTCCGATGAAATGACATATGATATCAATGTGCTTCGACCTATCATGAAATACTGGATTCTCATAAAGTTTTACGCAACTCTGATTGTCACAGTAAATACTGCTTGCTCCCATTTTCTTCTTGAACAAATTCACCAGCAATTTCCTAAGCCATATGGCTAGGCACGTAGCCGTGCTGACGAACATATTTTCTGCTTCTATTGAGCTTAGTGCTATTGACTTCTGCTTCCTGCTGCACCAAGAGATCATTCTTGATCCAATGCTAATGCAATTCCTGGAGTTACTTTTCCTGTCCACTAAACTACCTACCCAATCTGCATATGTGAATCCGCTCAACCTGACGTCATCTCCTCAAGTATATTTCAACCCAATCTTGATTGTTCCATGCACATACTTGAGAATGTGCCTAAGTATTGTCAAATGTACCCTCTTCGGTTCCACCATGAACTGGCTGAGGGTATTGATAGCGAAGGAAATGTCTGGCCTAGTGTTGACCAGATACATGAGTGACCCAATTAGCCATTTGTACAAGGTGGGGTCGACTTCCTTGTCCCCTGATGTACCTATCTTCTTCCAGTTGGTAATCATTGGTGTTGCCATGGGTCTGCAGTCTTGCATTCTGAATCTCTTCAGAATTTCTGTAGCATATCTCCCTTGCCCAAGGAAGATCTCCCCGTTCTTCTGTCATACCTCCAATCCTAGAAAATAGTGCATCAACCCCATAACCTTAATGTTGAATTTTGCTGCAAGGTTCCTTTTGTAGTCCTTTATGAGCCTCGATGATCCTGTCAAAAACAGATCATCTACATATAAAACCAGAATGAAAGGCTCATTCTACACCATCAGATAATAGAGATTGGGATCTGCATCACTCTTGATGAATCCCAACTGTTGTAGGTAATTGTCAATCCGACTGTACCATGCCTTGGGTGCCTGCTTGAGGCCATATAGGGCTTTCTTCAGTCTGCATACATGAGTGTGTCTCTCATGAGTTTCAAAGCCTTCAGGCTGCTCTATGTATACCTCTTCTTCTATCTCCCTGTTCAAGAATGTTGTCTTGACATCCATTTGGTGGATTTCCCATCCCATTTGCACTGCCAGGGATATGACGGATTTGATAGAGGTATATATGGCAACTAGGGCAAAGGTCTCCTCATTGTTTGTTCCTTCCTTATATGCATACCCCTTTGCCACGAATCTAGCCTTGTACTTCTCCACATTGCCATCTGCAACGTACTTGATCTTGTAGATCCATCTGGAACCTACAACTGATTTGTCTTCTAGATGAGGCACTACTTGTCATGATAGAGCTGTATTCTTCTACTATGGCATCCGCTCACACCTGGTGCTAAGCGGCTTCCTGAAAACTGGAAGGTTCTGCAACTTGAGCTACCAAGGCTTGGTATTTTCTAGGATGCCTGCGTTGTCTTTTATCTGTCTTGGGAGCTCCAACAAACTCCTCTGCATCTCTCAAGGTCTAGCGCACTTCCTTATTGGCTCTACCACTGGTGGTGGGAGGTTTAGTGAATTCCTCCTCCTGTTCCTGCTGCTTCATCTACTGAGAACTTCTTGGATCTCCTACTCTTAAGGAGATGCTGGTACTAGTCACTGTGCTTGACCCCTGCCATTGTCTTCTTGCTTGTCCAACTTGTCGTCCTTGCTGCTAGACTAACGGTACCTCTGCTGACTGATCGCTTGCAGGCATCTCTCGAGATTTTTTGAAAGCTTTGTCTTCCATGAACTTTGCGTCTCACCTTACTACAATCTTCCTACTATTAGGAATGTAGATCCTGTATGCCTTTGAGGATTCACTATATCCTATGAGGAACCCCTTCTCTGCAGTTTGATCTAACTTACTCCGTTTTTCATTTGGGATGTGATAGTAGGCCACACTCCCAAAGATCCTCAAATGACTTATTTCACGTTTCTTCCCTGTGAAGACTCCTTCTGGCATTTTCTTCCCCAGCGTCTATGAGGTGTTATGTTTTGAATGTACACCGCTGTGTTACATGCCTCATCCCATAGAAATCTACACAAATCCTAGTCATATAACATGGCCTTTGCAACCCCAATTATTGTTCTATTCTTCCGCTCCGCAACTCCATTCTGCTGAGGGTTGTAAGGAACTGTCCATTCTCTTTTGATGCCCACCTGCCCAAAAAAAATTGTGAAGTCTTAATCAATGTATTCTCCACCGTTATCTAAACGTAACACCTGGATCTTTTTCCCTGTCGTGTTCTCTACGAGTGCCTTGAACTCCCTGAATCGATCAAAGACCTCATCTTTGGTCTTTAGAAAATAGATCCAGGTCTTCCTGGAATGGTCATCAATAAATGTGACAAAATATTCACTTCCACTAATAGCTTTGGTGGACATAGGGCCACAAATATCTGAGTGTATCAATCCCAATACGCATTTTGCTCTATTATCACTTATGGAAAATGCCACCTTAGTGTACTTCCCAAGTACACAACCTCTACAAACGTTGTCGTGCTCAGTACTGAGAACTAGAATACCCGTCATAGTTTCTCTAAGCATCCTAAGTGCTCCATGGTGTAAATGTCCCATCCTCCTGTGCCATAGTTCGTTCAGCTCCTTCCCGTTGCCATTGTCCTTGCCTATCAGTGCCATTGGAGAATCAATCTGCAACCTATATAACCTGTTGCTTCTTGCTCCAATCTGTCTCACCTTCTTCCAGCTATAGTGTTTGACGTACACTTTCTTCCCTACAAAGTACATCGTACCCCTTGTCCTACAACTAAGACACTGAAATTAAATTCATACCCAATCCTGGCACATGCATTACATTAGTAGCACTGGTGCTGGTTTCTGTTTTAGTTTGAAACTCTATGGTGCCTCTCCCTATCGGAGTACATTTAGTTCTTTTCCCCATAGTGATCTGGAAGTCCATCTGGTTCTCCTGGTAGCTAAAGAAATATTCTCTAACTCCTGTCATATGAGATGAAGCTCCACTATCAATAGACCAGATACCAGTTGATGCTGAACCTGACAAGCATGCAAATTCATCTTCCAATCTGGAAGACAATTCTGAGGCTTTTTGATTGCTGATTCTATCCATGACTTTTTTGTGCTATTTCTCCTTTCCTTTTCAATGCTGATTTTGCTACTGCAAAATGCTGCGTCCTAGCTAGAAATCTTCTCTGCAAGGAAATTGCTGCAACTCCCTCTGCCTCTGGTAGTCTTCGATCTGGAAGATTTTATTCTCTGTTGACTCTCTCAGACAAATAAATTTTCCTTAAAAACTGACCCTCTTGGCCCTAAGCGATTGCGCTGCCTCTAGAGGGTTTCGAACTGTTGCCTCTGCAGAGATTCAAAATTCTCTTTCCTTTTGCGACTGAGCTCTCCGGCTTATGATTTGTGCTCTGATACAATGTGAAAATTCTGAAGTTTGGAATCCTACTGCAGTAACTACTATTATCTCTTCTATTTGTTAAATTATTTAAACAAATTATTTGTAGTTTCTTACGACAAATATTGAAATAAATACATTACAACCTTCACAAATTAAATACTAAGGAAAAATAAATGCAAGTAAAATTAGAGAAACTAGGACACATATAAGCATATTAACACAGTTATTTTTGGACAATTGTCCCCGGAAAACCCAATGTGGGAAAACCGGTGCAGCAGATGAGGGTTTTTTTTTTCTTCAAGAGTAATTCATGTACAAGATATCGGATAACAAAAATAGAGAAAGAAACATTGAGGGAAATTTAGTATTACATTTCTCACTCTCCACAACGATTCTCTGACCCCAAAACGACCCATCTACCCTTACATTGGTCTCATTGTGTCATCCTTTGTGCAGCGACTGCGCAGTGCCCTGGTGAACTGCGTGCTCTCTCACTCCGACCCTTCCAAAATTTATCCTCCACTCTTAGACTACTGCTGATGTGCTCTCTCTCTCCCCTGCAACTCACCCTCTGGCTCTATCTTCCCTTACTGAACTTCAACCACTGAGAAAATCGATTTGCCTGGGCAAATGAGTATCTGCATTGATGTGTTCTCCATCTACCCATCGACTTCTCTTATAATCTTCTATTGGAGCACCAATGGCTAAGATTAAAACATAATCGATGGCCCTGATAAATTCCCTGTCGATCCGTGTGAGTTTCTAGATGATTCTCACCACATCTCAATTAATACTGATTAATTAACCATATTCCCTAAGTTTAGACTTAGGAAATAATTAAAAACTGGTTAATAATCTAATTGTGACACTTCTGGGTGGAATTTCTAGAAATGATTTCTGGGTTTTGTAGAACTCATTTATTCTAGCCTCTCCACAAAGTTTCATGGCCAGAACACATCTGATGCTACAAAAACTAACACAAATAATGTCTTCCACATGCTAAGACACCAAGCAATTGTAGAAGACCTTTTGATGCTACTCTCATCAACATCTAACACCATAATTAGAAGCATAAGACAAGAGGTTCCTGTCCAACCACTAACCAGCAAAAAGTTCCAGTGAAGATAAACTTTGGATGGATCGATCTATGTACAATGCAACAGTTATGTTCAGTGCTTTATATGTCATGTTGTCTCATATCTTGATCCATGGAACTTCAAAGATGGAGAATCATGAGAGATCATTGCATAGTCGTATGAAAACATAACCTTTTCCACAAAGAGCTTTGAGGAAAAAGAATCTTTAGGGAGAGACAATGGCATGAATATAAGATATAAATTTATAATAATAATAATAATAATCTAAGAGAAAGAACTCTTTACCTTATGATAGTGAATGCATATATCATCACAACACTCATTGAGTCAATAAACTCATTCATTTACCAATTATATATTATTTGTCCTATATGGATTTCAACTCTTTGACCTTCTTATGTTGAATTTTTCATAAATGCTATTGTTCGTCTTAGAAATACATGTAGAACTGAACTGAGTCTGAACTGAACTAAAGACTATACTGCACTGAGTTTGAGCTCTGGCATGCATGCACCCTTCTAACTCACCTTCACATAACAACAGCTCACCTCGCAAAGTAACTACTGCTATACCTAGCTCTACCAATAATCAATGTTATGCTTGCATCTCAGGTTGTGGATCTGCTGCTAATATCGAGCTGCTGTCTCTACTGCACCCTGAGGAAGAAGAAACAACTACAGATTCCAGAGCAACCAGTCGAAAACTTAAACAACTTTTCTGCTAGTACAATGAGATGTTGATTATATGTGTCTTTGTTTTGACAATATTTTCTATCCCCTTTTGCATGGAGCTGGTAGTATTTCTTGTGATTTGTTGATTATACAAGCGGAGGTAGAGGTAGTTGCTGGATCCATGTTCTTGAACGACTATATCCGTCAAGTTCATAGTTTGACATTCACACAAAGCACCTTTCGGAGTTTTTAATCATAGCTCAGGTCAAACTAAATATATTTTTTTACATAAACTTGGACCCATTTTTGTTTCTCATCTATTTTTTGCTTGGTTGCAGGTAGAGCCAGCAACTTTAGTTCCACTCGCCCATGGATGCAAACAAGTAATTCTTGTATGTTGGAATCCACCTTAATGCCCATTTTCTTATAGTATCAAGCAGTATGTTACAAAGTATTGTTGTGATATATGAACTATTTTCTTTGGTTATCCGTTTACTACAATTTAGCTTATGATTACTATCTATTCTTTAGTCAGTTATTTTTGGATTAGTTCTTGCTGGTGTTATCGTTTTTTGTTTAAATTGTTCTCACACCACTTTTTTAGTAAAACAAGGAACTTTATGTGGGTTTTATAAATTTAATAAGCATGAGTAGAATAACTTGTTATAAACAAATGCTCAATCAAATGTATTTCAAATTTTGATTTGTTATTTGTTGTCAAAATCCTTGGTGGTTAAATTTTTTCCCACTTAGCAAAGGGTCTAACTGACCTGCTATGGATTGATTAAAAATAATTATTATAATAAAACTAAACGTGAAGGTGAGTCAAATAATTGTTCTAGGTAATGGAGAGGCATACAGTTGATAACTAGAGTGTAGCAGGAGTCTGGAGATGTTGATGCGTTTCACCTTTCATGAGGAGCAGGGGTCTATCGATAGATAATTTTTTTTATGAAATGTGAAATATTATGTTTTCTGCCATACCATTTCTCATAAGGAGTCATACTTGTGATATTATGAGTAGGTGTTCTGTTGATGATATGGACTGCACAACATCGGACTCTCTCCATAATGCATGCTTCATTTTCTTGGAGTAAAGCATGTAGTGAGGCATTTCCATGATAGCCTATTCTTTTGTTCTGCAATTCCATTATGTTGTGAGTGTAAGGAACGATTCTCTACCAAGAGATGCCTCGAGATATGAGAAATTGCTGGAAAGATTTGCTAATATAGTCACCTCTTCCATTAGTCCTGAGGCACTTCATCTTTTTGTTGTTTTGAATGTCCATAAGATATTTGAATTCCCAAAACCTTCTGACCACCTAATTCTTAGATTTACAGATGTATGCCCAAAGAAAGTGATGAAAATCATCAATTGAGGTGAGGAAATACTTGGCTGCCCTAGTTGAAGATGTAGCCGTAGGACCATGAATATCAGTAAATTGGTGCAAGATGCTGAGAACCTTGCATTGCTTTATTGTTAGGAAAGGACTCCTGATGATGTTTCCCCATTACACACCGTTAATGGACACCATTGGGCATTTCAAACTATGGGAGGTCATTAGCCATAAGGAGACCACCTATATGCTGCAAAGAACCAAAGTTGGTATGACTGAGACGTTGATGTCATAAAATACTAGTGTCATTTGTGTTGGCCATCATAGCAACAAATTCTTTTCTATGTGAGGAAGGAGGTGCTGTTCTCAGCTTGTACATATGATTAGATTCATCACAATGTTTAGAGGTAGAGACTTTGAAATCAACGTGCATGTTCTTTACAACCTATTGTCCCTCATATGGTATGAGTGGTAAAGATACATTTTCTGGAGTATATACATTATTTCTTGGCTTGAGGGTTGTTGAAAATGGGAACAACAAAATCCTGATTTAATTTTCCCTTGAATTAAATTAGGAGAAAACTGTAATTCCACATCACAAGACAACAAGAATGAGTTAACTAAGTTAATTTCACTTAGTTGGCTTAGTGAATTCAAGTTGAGGGCCTAACTTGACTCATGTAGAGTGGGTTCTTGTTGAGAATTCAATAGGGCAATGTATATGTTAATTCTCTTAACTTGATAACTGTTTGTGTTTTCTTTTTATTAATTAGCTTTGATTTTTCTTATTCCAATGTGCAATACATCAAACAACTACCAAAACAGTAATAACAAATGACATAGTATGTAGGCTGCAAGCCAATGCCAAAACCCTTCCTGTTGAGGGGGAAACCTATAAAATCTCTTCTTATCGTTCATATCTTCCAATTGACGAAAACCATGACCTAGACTCAGACAAATACCCTCCAAGATCAAGTCTTCCTCGACCTCCTGTTGAAATATCTTCGACCTCCCAGTAGATTCGAAATTCTGCTCCCTAGCAACTGCTGCTGCTTTTCTAGGAGACTTCGATCTCCCTCTAACTGCGCTTCCCTTGACCTTGCTTGCCTTGATTTGAGTCCTAGGGCTAGTAGGGAACCCTAAGAGACCTTCGCTTGCTTTCTTGCTCTTCTTGCTTCCAAAATTGAACCTTAGACTTGCCCAATGCAGAAACCCTAACTTCGCACTTCCATAAGAATGTAGAGAGCCCCAAACACTTCGACTTTTCATTTCCTTCTCTTCTTCGTACTTCCTTTTTCGACCTTCTGCTGCTTCTTTCTTCGTATAAGGGATGAGTGATTGAGTGATCCAAATGAAGGACGAGTTGTTCTTATATATAGGCTTCCTTCAACGGTGGATGTGGCTATTCATGTAGGCTGACTTGATCTTGGAGGTATTTTGACATTTTTCAAGGAAAAATAATTTTTCTTTTACAATTTATAATGTGCCCATACGGTTTTTCATATATGACAATGACTCTTATACCTAGGACAAACCCTAGAAGCACTCAATGGTTGCTTGACCTATAAAATAAAAGAACTTGAGCATGAAACCCATACTCCAATAATAATAATAATATTTTTTTTTTCATTTTATATATACTAGAATACATCTTATACTAATGAAGACCTAACCTAGTTACACATTTTTCAACAGTTCCTAAATTTTAAGAGCCTAAGTTGAGTTTAATTTGAGTTGTAATTGTTTAATTTTGTTAAATTGAGTTAATGTCAGTTAAACTAGTTCCAATTGTTGGAGGAACTAGTAGGAGGTCTAGCAGTGGGGTGCAACTTCATGTGTTCAACCAGTTAACTGATAAATCAACCATAATTAACTCACGCACACATGAAATTCGAGTTACCTAGTTGAGATTGGAGTTCAAGGGAAATGTACTATCAGTTGTATGATTTTCCGAGTTATACAGGTGGTGCATGCAGTCAAAGAAGGGCCTATAGGGATTGCACAGTTTAGGATGGGGATTTTCCTAACTAAGGGGGGGGGTAATTCCTTGAAAAATAACGCAAGGAAATAAGAACTTGGTAGGCAATAGAATTGGTTAAGTATTGGTGAGAGTTAGCTTGTGAGGCAGTGAGATAGATTATACTTGTGCAAAGATTGTTTAGGCTGAACAAGCATTGTATTTCTTCTCTCTTTTTTGATCTAATGCAATATACAGATAGGAAGGGGTTTTGAGCAATGAGATTTCCCCTTAGATAAATCTCTGAGCATATGCGATTGAATCTTGTCTAATGTTTATGTTGTGATTTCTTGATCAATTAATTGTTTCCACTGATGAGTGTTGAAGAATCAAGGGCAATTCTGTATAGTGGGATTCTTCTAGATTTGATAACAATTTGTGAAGCGCTTTTACAGTTTATCTTTGTTAGCTTGATCTTCTTCTCTTATTATTAGTGCGAGTGTTTACTTCATCACACTGCTATCAAAACATAAGAAACAAGAACACAAGATGTTGGCTCTCTGCCAGGGCAAAACCTCTCTCTTAGTAAGAAAAACCCTTTCGTAAATTTCTCTTATTGAAGCTTCTATTGATCAATGCCAAATCCTAGACCCTTGACAAGAATATCGTCCAAGCACAAGTCAAGTCCTTCCTCCTCCCTGCACTTCGTTCCCCGACACTTCTTCCTCCTTCTTTTGACACTTAGTTCTTCCTACAACTATTGATAGTCCTTGTTGCACTTGCTCTAGAAGAGACACTTATCGTTGATCTTTAGTGAGACCCTTTACTTGTGATGATCCCTTCCTTCCTCTTGACCAACTGAGCTTCTTCTTCAAGGTGTAATTGCAGACTTGGTACGATTGTCTTGCAGCGCTAAATTCTCGCACGAGTGGGAGGCTTCCTTGAGTATTTGGTTCCTTTCTTCTTCAATTGAGAGAGTCTCTTCTTTACTCTAGTGGGAGGCCTTATAGGCCTAAGTTTCAAACCCAAACAATGAGGAGTATGAGAATGTTACGTTGCTTTTGTTATGACTGCAGAGATGCCTCATTTTCTCGCATGTGTGACTGTGTTTTACCCTAGAAACAGTCCTCCAACCTTCGGTGATGACTTCTCCTTCTTCACTGCACTAGAGGCTCCTTATACTCATTGTTTTTCACCCTTTTCTCGGTCTTCCTTGCTTGCTGATTTTAGATGTGGATAACTTGTTGTTTGAGGGAGTGGACAACCTCTACATATAGAGGCCTATCCCTCCTTTAGACCGACTTGAGGCCGACATGATGACTGTAGGCCAACTTGAGTTTTCTTCATCATTTTGCTCCTTTGATGATGTCGTTGCATGGAGAGGACTTGTCTTTGCTTGGAGGGATATTCTTTGGCTCTTATACAAATATATACATGGTGTAACATTTTCTTTTGACTCTTTGAATCACCTATAGCACTTTAACATGTGCTAGACCTATTTCAATGAGCAATAAACTCATTGATAAATATAACAAAAATACTATTTCTTTTCTTGAATAAATACAAATATCAAAAATACATTTATGAAGACCGAACATAGTTACACTTTCTTCAACAATGAGTAGAGTAGATTCAAGTCTTTTGTTTTAACTTTTGGCATATTACATAAGCAATTTGAATCTACAAGGAATTTGTACATGGTATCAGAGTAGGAATCACAATAGAAGAGAAGAATTCGAGTTTTTCTTTGTAGGTAAATCAAATTTGCAATGTCATTTTTCAGAGCCAACAAGATGTCGTTCTATGGATTGAGGCTTGAGTATGCCCTTGAGGGTAGCTCGAATTATATTGCTTGGAAGGATCAAATGGAGGAAGTGTTGGAAGATAATGGGCTGAAGGAATTCATAGATAAGGATATCCCTAAGCTTCCAACAACTAATGCCCAAGATTTGGCAAAGTGTTAGAAATGTGTGGCAAAGGCGAGGAGGATCATACTAGAAGGAGTTTGAGATCATATTGTCTCGAATCTCCACGAGAATGATACCCTATATGCAATGTGGCAAGCCTTGATAGACTTGTTTCAGAACAACAGTGACCTCAAGAAGTTTGTCACTAAAGGACAATCTTCGAAAGATCAAGATGGAGAAGGGTGACACAATACCATAGTATCTGAGCAGGTTCACCGAATATTGGGATGAACTTGGGAGTGTTGGTATTAAAGTTGTTGAAGATGATCTGGTAAGCCTAGCACTTCTAGGCCTTCTCATGAGCTGGCATAGCTATCAAGATTCGGGAAATAGGAGGGAGGAGCTACCAAATTGGGAGCGATTGTTGTTCGACTTGGTGCAAGAAGAGATAAGGCGGAATGCCAGAGATAAGAAGAATTGTGCCTTGGATGGAAAGGCAAAGAAAGAAAAAGGAAAGAAATCCCAATCCAAAGGAGATTATGGTCAAGTGGGCAAGAAGAAAGACTTATCGAAGACTAAATGTTTTCATTGTCACGAGCTGGGACATTGCCACAAAGTGTCTGCACAAGAAGGACGACAAGAAGCCCTTAGGAGGAGGCGCAGGTGAAGCTCTAGCTTCACAATTTGAGTTGGATTTCACACTCATTGCATGCATGGTGACATCAGTGATGGGTAGTGTGTTGTATCTAGATATTGGAGCCTCATTCCATATGACGGGCAACAAAGAAATTTTCAGTGAGTTGGAGGAGAAGGACCTCCAGATGCACATCGAGATGGGAGATGATGGAAGGTATAGCGCGACCGATATTGGTACGGTTACTTTTCAGAGGGAGTTTGGTTCTCCTCTCACATTAAAAGATGTCATGCATGTTGCGGGTCTGAAGAAGAATTTAGTTTCACTTGCTATGTTGGAAGACCATGGCTACGATGTGATATTTAGCAAAGGAAAGGCTTTCCTTAGACATATCGTCACGGGACAAGTGAAGCAGATCGGGGATTGGGTGAAGAACCTCTACAAATTGGATGTAGAAGATTGTGCTGCCTTGAGCATGAAAGTAGAGAAGGTGCAGAGTCGAGACATCAGTGAATTATGTCATAGGAGACTTGGCCATTTGCACCATGGAGTCTTGAAGATCATGCAACAGATTTCTATAGGACTTCCCAAGAGTGCACTAGAGCATCAAGATACATGCAAAGGGTGTACAGTGGGGAGGTAAACCAAAACCACCTTTCATGATAAGGATAGTAGAGTGCAAGCAGTCCTTGAAAAAATTCACTCAGATGTGTGTGGGCCTTTCTCGACAACCTTCACGACCAAGCACAAGTATTATGTTATATTTGTAGATTATTTCTCACGTAAGTGCTGGATTTTCTTCATGTAGAAGAAAGACTAGACATTCTCCAAATTTTGTGAATTTAAAGCACTTGTTGAGAAAGACACTGGCAGGAAAGTGAAGGGTCTCAGGAGCGATAATAGTGGTGAATATGTGACAAATGAGATCAAAAACTTCTGTGCATCAGAAGGCATTCAATGGGAGTTAATAATACCCCATAACCCACAACAGAATGGTGTGGCTGAGAGGAAGAACAAAAGTATTGTGGGAGCTGCACGAGTGATGTTGCATGATCAAGGCCTACTGTTGCACTTGCGGAATGAAGCATGCAAGACAATTGTATATGTGCAAAATATGAGTCCTCATCGGATTCTCGGGATGAGTACGCCAGAAGAAGCTTTTTCAGGGAAGAAACCAGATGTGTCACACTTCAGGATCTTTGGTTCACTAGTTTACTGTCATGTTTCCAAGGATGTAAGGAAAAATCTAGAGCCGACAACTAAGTTGGGCATATTTGTGGGGTACACTGATACACCTCACAACTATTGGGTGTACTTGCCATCTCACAGGATGAAAGTCGTTCATAAAGATGTGAAGTTAGATGAAGAGAAGGCCATGAGATGTTCCCTTGAGAGGGAGCTTGAGTTGCATGCAGATGAGGAGCTTTTCACTCCAAAGGAAGAACCTCAAGATGTTGTGGAGCAACCACAAGCAAAGGAGCAGAGAGTGGAATCACCCACACATGTAGAGACATCCAGTGATGGAAGGAAGCGCACTAGGGTAGCTAGAAGATTATTGAATGATGCTAGAGAGAATGTGCGAGCACCCACATCACATCGTAGGTAGAGTAGGCCACTAGATCGGTACAGTGGGTACATGGCTCTGATGAGTGAGCTAGTTAAAATAGAACCATCCTCATTCGAGGAAGAAGTGCAAAAGCCAGTATGGGTTGATGCCATGGTAGAGGAATATGATTCCATATTCAGAAACAATGTTTGTAAGTTGTCCCAGGACCAGAGAACAAGTCTGTGGTAGGTTCGAGGTGGATCTACAAGGTGAAGCAAGCAAATGACGAAAGCATCGTGAAAGACAAGGCCATATTTGTGGCCTGTTACCGAGTATTTTGTGGGTGATATCCCTAGGAGACAATATTCTCCATGATGGTCCTCAACCGGCAACCAACCGCCCCTTGCAACCATCTAGCTCGTTGTGCCATTTCTCCACCACCTGAGCTAGCCATGTCGTCCCTCACCCATCTATTATGGTCGTATGTTTGAAGGTGGGTCTCCCAAATCTAATTCATTTTGTAATTGATTATTGTAGTTTACTTATCATGGAATCATTTAGCAATGAATTGATGGGGTGCTTCGGCAGAAAAAGTGGGCTAGGTTTGTGCTCCTATCCCCTAGACCTCTTTTGGATGTTACCCTTGGACCTTAGTCCTGTGGGATCTCTTTTACTAACCTTTGCGTTCTAGGGATGGTACTTCATGGGAAACCCTGATTTTGGTTGCGTGGTCCCACTTCCTCATCCACATATATCACTCTCCCCTCCATTCATTATAACCCCATTTCATCATTCTTCCCACTTGGGTCCAAATTCCTTCACTGGATCCACATAGGGTAAGCCTCCCCTTCCCCTTACCCGCACCTTGGGTCATGCATGGAACAATGCCTCGAAAGTCGATGCAACCAAAAAGAAAAGTAAACGCATAATTGGCCACATTCAACAGGAAAATGCACCACAAAATGCAAAAGATGGTCAGGAGAAACACATTTAGCACGTGGGAAACAACCAATGCATGAGCTCTACTCCATTCCCATGGCCATCACCTTGGTTCCTGTAGGACCTAGATGAACCTCCTCTGTCATTCAGGAACCCATGATTGTCCCAACCCCTGGTGGTCAATGAACCACCCCACCTCAAAGGGGGTATCCACTGCTGTACCTTATACATCATGCTCTTATTCCTTGAGCCCCAAGCAGTTAATCAAAGAAAAATCATGAAAGGAAAAAGGCATATGAAGAAGGGTGGAAAAATCAAGGCCGTGGTATCTCATGCACCGCGATTTCTCCCTCCTATACATAATATACCCAAGTGTGGGCTTCCCTTTATTAGCTACCCTTTGACCCCGATGTGTGGCCTAGGACTGCCCCTTTCATTCCTTATTCCATTCATCTCTTTATCGCATTCCACCACCATTCGAAGGATGTACCTTGGACATACTATCCACTCTAAAGTTAGAAACCACCTAATAGAGTACTTGGTTAATCTCGTTTGGAGCTTGGAGACATTAGCACATGCCAAAGCCCACTATGGAAGGGCATGCCATTTTGAAGTGCCCACCTGATATCCATGGTTTGTAAATTCTTGAACTCAATTTATTTAAATGACTTTTTGTATTGGAAGGCTAAGGGATGCATTTGATCCTAAGTAGCAGGAAATGTGGGTCCATGGTCCATTTCTGTACGGAAATGAAATAGAAACAGGGAAATCCGTACGGTACGGCCCGGAAACTCGTTTCCGGTCGTATGGCCAGTACGGTCGGAAACGCGTTTTTGGGCTGTATTTTGGAGTTTCCTCTTGTAACTTGACTTTTTCTTGTATTTTTTTTTTTAAATTTTTTCGCTTCTAATTTTTTATCGGCCAACTCAAATATCCTCTAGATGCTTCTAGATGTCTCTCAAGTTATAAAAAAAGGATTTTTCTGAGTGGGGCAACTGAATGTTCAAGCCTATGGCCCTAGTGTTGATATGCAGTTCATGGTAATGTTAAATTCTTAAAGTAAAAGTGATATTCTCCTTTATTTTTCATTTTCATCCTTCTACTTAAATTTTTAACATTACCTTGAAATGACTTAGGATGATTCGAATTGGATCCTCAAACAATTCCATGATTGTTAAGAATGAATGTCAAACTTCAAGAATTCTTATAGCTATCAGAAATAACCTCTGAATAATGATAATCTGCAGCGAGCATGGAGCAACGAGGACCTTCGGTCAAAGCGCGCTGACCATTGGTACATGGAGACTGCGCATGGCGCAAAAATGGCAGTTGGGAAGCTCAAACCCAAAAATGGAGGTTGTTTCTGATACGCGTATCGTTGGGCAAAACCCCTCGAGAAGGAAAAGCCCAGAGTGCTTGATCACAAGGGAAACTAGAAAACCGTGGGAAAGCGCTAAATTTGACAAGCAGGTCCCGTGCTAAAAAACCGGCAGAATATCGAAGGCATTTCGGGGGGTAAGTGGTTTGGTCGAGGACCCAGCGATTCCATACACTGAGTGACGCGTGTCTGGCGGGAAGAGAGAAAAAACCGCTTACATCGCAGACTAACGATCGAGCAACTCAACTGCGCGATATAAGCGAAGACCGTAGGATCTGGGGGCTCCAGATCAAACGACGGAGGTTCAACTCGATGGATGATCAGACCCGAGGGAGAAATAAACTACGACGCATAAAGATTTGAAGTCCGATTTGATCAATGAGTCGACAAAAGGATCCGTTTCGTAGGCATCTGGGAAATAACAGGAAAAACGACCGTTCAGGAAGAACTGACACTTAGTTCGCAAGAAGACAGGTGGCTACCTCTTTGCAAAGTGTTACGTAGCAATGATGATGCAGGGCAGAGAAGTCCCAGCGGACAGAGGCAGGCGATCTAGAGAGCTGGGAAGCCGAAACGAACAGTCGGGGAATGAACTGGCTTTAAAGCCACGAGCTGACAGAGACAAGACAGAGAGACAGTGAGGCAGAGAAGCAATGAAGAAGCCGAAGGCCGAGAGACACAGAAAGAAAGGCAAAATTGCAGAGAATAGAGAAGCCGAGCTGACCATTAGAGTAAGGGCAACATCGAGCAGACAGAGATCAATTGAGGTCGAAATTCAGTAAGGGGAGTCTGTGAACTCCAAGGACCTGGGATTTCCAAGTGCCATCCTACTGATCATCCTTTGTCAAGTGAGACTTAGATTGAGCTGCTTATTGTAAGACTCTGCTTTGAAAACATAATAAAAAGGCTACCACTGAGAGCTGGACCGGGAGACGTAGCCCAGGAGGATTGGGTGAACTCCTTATTAAATTTTGTTGTGTTTCTGTTTTGCTTACTATGATCTCTTACTGATTCAAGTGTCTATTTATTTTGTAATCTTATCGATCTGTTGCCTAAGCTAACATAGACACACACACTAGCACATGAGTCTGTAATACCTTCATTAATTTCTTGAGGTCACCTAGGGGTGATTTTAGATCACAGGATGTTTGAGAGTGGTTTCGGCCTCATTGGATTGCATATGGAGAAAGTAGAATTTTAGATCTCACTCAAAATCTAGTAGACTTATCTGTTTTTCAAGATTTCAGGATTGGGGGGATTGCAATGTTTCCATTGGATTTGTCATGTACTAGGGTGTGGAACTTGTATTTAATCAAGAGAACCAAGCTTTCTATGCATGGGAGACTCCTAATAATCAAGAGCATGTAGGGTACTAGGGTATGAAACTTGTATTTAGTCAAAAGCACTAAGGTCGTTTGACTATGTAGGAGGAGACTCCCAATCAAGCACGAGACAAGAAATTAGAAATTTCTCGTGGTTGATTTTGGATATTTCTATTTTCATTATGTGATCATTCATGAGTAAATGTGATGTAAATTTAGAGACTTTATAGTTTATGCATTGACAATTGACAATTTAATCATAATGTAATAAAATTAGAATGTATCATATATGCTTTATGATTGCACATATTCTTAAATGTCTTTTATATATATATAATATATTGTGTTTCCTTGTTTCCAAAATTTGGGGGGGTCACGTTTTGTACCCGAGCATGTTTCAAAAACTTGTACCCGTTTCCATGTTTCGTGCAACTTAGATTTGAACTTATGTAAGATTGCAGATGGTCTCCATTTTGGGTTTGTCTCCATATATGGGGTCCTAACCCTTAAGAGGGCTACATTGGCACATGTAGGGTTTGTGTAGAGAGCCATCGACCTCCACAGGAGTAGGCAATGTTCCATGGATCCTTAGAGACACTCAAAGATTGCTAGAGATTCACCTTTTAGATGAGGAAGATGCACCTAGTTCACCATGCCCAGCCGACCCCACATTTGTACCATACACTTGGCAGATCACCCAGGACCTATATGATGATGTGGCATCACTTACACCATCATCCAAGCCCTTATAGATGGTCTACAAGCATCTTCGATCTACTTGGAGACCCATAAGGTTACTTGTGTGCCCCCACACCCATTGGGAGCACCATAGGTTTATTATTTGGAGAACAAGGGGCCAACCCCTTGTCCAATACTTTTGGGAGTCCTATTTCTCATTATGGCACAGATGGACTTGATCAGGCCTCTTAGAAGGCCCAAAGACATGTACTATTGATTATTCGACCTCTTGAGAGGCTTATTCTTTTGTTTATGAGCTAGTTTGGTGGGTTTGTCACCAAAAATTGTTCGTAAAGATGTGAAGTTCGATGAAGAGAGGCCATAAGATATTCCCTTGAGAGGGAGCTTCAGTTGCATGGATATGAGGAGCTTTTCACTCCAAAGGAAGAACCTCAAGATGTTGTGGAGCAGCCACAAGCAGTGGAGCAGAGAGTGGAAGCACCCACTCATACAGAGACATCCAGGGATGCAAGGAAGCATAACAAGGTAGCTAGAAGATTATTGAATGATGTTAGAGAGAATGTGCGAGCACCCACATCACATCGTAGGCAGAGGAGGTCACTAGATCGGTACAGTGGGTACATGTCTCTGATGAGTGAGTTAGTTAAGACAAAACCATCCTCATTCGAGGAAGCAGTGTAGAAGCCAGTATGGGTTGATGCCATGGTAGAGGAATATGATTCCATATTCAGAAACAGTGTTTGGGAAGTTGTCCCAAGACTAGAGAACAAGTCAGTGGTAGGTTCGAGGTGGATCTACAAGGTGAAGCAAGGAACAGGCGGAAGCATCGAGAAAGACAAGGCCATATTTGTGGCCTGTTACCTACCATTTTGTGGGTGATATCCCTAGGAGACAATTTTCTCCATGATGGTCCTCAGCCGGCAACCAACAACCCCTTGGAGCCACCAACTAGCTCGTTGTGCCATTTCTTCGCCACTTGAGCCAGCCATGTCATCCCTCACCCATCTGTTATGATTATATGTTTGAAGGTGGGTCTCCCAAACCTAATTAATTTGGTAATTGAGTATTGTAGTTTACTTATGATGGAATCGTTTAGGCTTGAATTGATGGGGTGATTCAGTGGAAAAGGTGGGCTAGGTCCGTGATCCTGTCCCTTAGATGTCTTTTGGATGTTACCCTTGGACCTTAGTCCCGTGGGATCGCTTTTACTAACCTTTGGGTTCTAGGGATGGTACTTCATGGGAAACCCTGATTTTGGTTTTGTGGTCCCACTTCCTCACCCATATATATCACTCCCCCCTCCATTCATTATAACCCCATTTCATCATTCTTCCCACTTGGGTCCACATTCCTTCACTAGATTCAGATAGGGTTAGCCTACCCTTCGCCTTACCCACACCTTGGGTCATGCATGGTACGATGCCTCGAAGGTCGAGGTAGCTAAAAGGAAAAGTAAAAGCATAATTGGCCACATTCAACAGGAAAATGTACCACAAAATGCAAAATATGGCCGTGACAAACACATTTAGCACGTGGGAAACTACCAATGCATGAGCTCTACGCCATTCCCATGGCCATCACCTTGGTTCCTAGAGGACCTAGATGAGCCTCCTCTATCATTCAGGAACCCATGATTGTCCCAACCCTTGGTAGGCAATGAACCACCCCACCTCAAAGGGGGTATCCATTGTTATACCTTACACATCATGCTCTTATTCCTTGAGCCCCGAGCAGTTAATCAATGAAAAATCCTAGAAGGAAAAAGGCATATGAAGAAGGGTGGAAAAATCAAGGCCACAATATCTCATGCATTGCGATTTCTCCCTCCTATACATAATATGCCCAAGTGTGGGCTTCCCTTTATTAGCTACCCTTTGACCTCGGCGTGTGGCCTAGGATTGCCCCTTTCATTCCCTATTCCATTCATCTCTTTATCACATTCCACCACCATTCGAAAGATGTACATTGGACATACTATCCCCTCTAAAGGTAGAAACCACCTAATAGAGTACTTGGTTGACCCCGGTTGGAGCTTGGAGACATTAGCACATGCCAAAGGCCACTATGGAAGGGCATGCCATTCTGAAGTGCCCACCTGTTATCCATCGTTTGTAAGGTATTGAAATCAATTTATTTAAATGACTTTTTGTACTGGAAGGCTAAGGGATGCATTGGATCTTATGTAGGATTGCAGATGGTCTCTATTTTGAGTTTGGTCTCCATATATGGGGTCATCACCCTTAAGAGGGCTACATTGGCACATGTAGGTTTTGTTTAGAGAGCCATCGGCCTCCATAGCAGTAGGCAACGCTCCATGGATCCTTAGAGATGCTGAGAGATTTCTAGAGATTCACCTTTTGGACGAGGAAGATGCACCTGGTTCACCATGCCCAGTCGACCCCACAGTTGTACCATGCACTTGGCAGGTGACCTAGGACCTATATGATGATGTGGCATCACTTACACCATCATTCGAGCCCTTGCAAATGGTCTACAAGCATCTTCGATCTACTTGGAGACCCATGAGGTTACTTGTGTGCCCCCACACCCATTTGGAGCACCACAGGTTTATTTTTTGGAGAACAAGGGGCCAACCCCTTGTCCAGTACTTTTGGGAGTCCTATTTTTCAGTATGGCACCAATGGACTTCATCAGGCCTCTTAGAAGGCCCAACGACATGTCCTATTGATTATTCAACCCCTCGAGAGGCTTATTCTTTTGTTTATGAGCTAGTTTGATGGGCTTGTTACCAAAAGTTAGTTATTTTTTACATTATTTTATTCTAGGGGCTAATGTAGGCCTAATTAGATAAATCGAACTCATTACATGTGTATAAATACAAGTGATGTGAATTCATTTAGGCATCATCACTTGGATTGTATCATATCTACTTGTGAGATTTTCACTATCTTTTGAGGATGAGATTTTTAGGATGATTTTTAGGATGAATGCCCAACGGAGTTGCTTTTTCCTTGACAAGGGAAAATAAATGAAAACTCGTGATCTTCCATGACTCCATCTCTCCCAAAGGATTAGGCACTGGTCCTCCATAGGTGATCATCTTAAAGCATATTTTTTTGCACCTTCTCTCTTTGTTTCTAGGTGTAGCTCACATAGGTCACCTAGGGCATCACTTATCTCACAATCTAGCCATCCAAATACTTTGATTTTTGGTCCACAACTGCGCTGAAGTATGCTTTAAAGGCCCTCCAAATTTGAAGCAAATCCGACTGTGGGATCTCATGATATTGCAAGCCCTAGCTTGAGGACCGTTTCTTGCCCTAGGTTCCCTTGGCTAATGACTTCATTGGGATTATTGCATCAAAATTCAAAGAAAATTTCTCTTTTAATCCCTTTCTCCCCCACTCATTTAGATCAAACACACCCTTGGTTGATAAATTCCATCCCCTTGACCTAATTTTGGGTCCATTTAGTCTCGTGTGGTCCCATAACCTTTTGAAGATAATTGCACAGAGACCAGTTGGTATCCAAGTTTCCACAAGGATCTTAGGGTCTAGGAATCTCCTTGATAAGTCATATACTCAAACCTAGCCCTTGGAATTCTCCCAAGCCCTTCCTAGAGATCCTTTCATCTTGCTTTCCAAGCAAGTTGGTCATATATTTGAGCCTCTCTTTTGAATAGGCTTCTAGTATCACCTTTCACCCTATCATTGATCCATTCATCTTTCGCGATCCTCATTATACCGAGTCTCCTCCCATCGGTGAAATTTCTTAGAGAGCAGGGAGCCTTAACTGAGGTGATAGTGGGTTATCGCTCCATTGTTGCTCTTGATCTAGTAGTTGCCCTATAGGACCCCCTACTAGGTCCCCTTCTAATTTGAGCAGTAACATGGCCAAGGCGTTCTCTTAGGTGGAGGGAATTGACTATGAGGAGACCTTTTCTCTAGTTGCAAGGTACTCTTCAATTAGATCAATTCTAGCTCTTGCAATGCAGATGGGATGGAAGATACACTAGATGGATGTGAAGTCAACCTTCCTCAATGGAGTGATTGAGGAGGAGGTGTACATTGAGCATCTAGAAGGATTCGAGACCTTCGACAGAGAGTCACATGTGTGCAGACTCAAGCGAGCGCTGTATGGATTGAAACAAGCACTCTGTGCTTGGTACACCAAAATCGACAACTACTTCACTAGGTTGGGCTTCACCAAAAGTCAAGCAGATGCAAACCTTTACCATATTGTGGCTGAAGGTAAAATATTGATTATAGTATTATATATCGATGATTTAATTTTAACCGGTGATGAGAAGCTAATCAAGTCTTGTAAAGAGGATCTTGCAAGAGAATTTGAGATGAAGGACATGGGACTCATGCATTATTTCCTCAGTTTGGAAGTATGGCAAGGAGATGGGGAATTGCTTGCCTCTTAGGGCAAGTATGCCAACGAGATATTGAAGAACTTCTGCATGGAGAGTAGCAAACCCATGGACACTCCTTTAGCAGGTAGTTGGAGAAAAGAGGATGCCACTTCAGGTGAGGGTGTGGAGGCCAATATTTACTGGCAGCTTGTGGGTTCACTTATGTATTTGGTGAACACACGACCGGATATGTGTTATGCAGGTAACCAAATTAATCAAGCAATGATTAAGCCAACCAAACTGTATTGGAAGGTAGCCAAACATGTGTTGAGATACCTCAGAGACATTACTTAGTATGGCCTTTGGTATAGGCAGACAGAGGGAGTGACGCTGCAAGGCTTCACAGATGCAGATTGGGCGGGTAGTCCATCAAACATGAAGAGCACATTAGGTGGCATCTTCAGTATTGGGTCAACAACATTTTCTTGGTACAACAGTTCAACAAAGATTAGCTGCACTTAGTTCAACAAAAGCAGAGTACATCGCTGTTAGTCAAGCAACTTGTGAAGCTACCTAGATGAGGAAGAATCTTGTTGGGTTATTTAGTTAGATGATAGATTTGACCATGATTTATTGTGACAACCGGAGTTGTATTAAACTCTATGAAAATCCAGTTTTTCATGATCGATCCAAGCATATCAGCATCCGATATCACCATCTACGAGGTTATGTGCAGATGCAGATCATATTGTTGGAGTACATTCCTACAGAGGAACATGATGCAGATATTTTGACAAAGGCATTGTCGAGGAAAATTCGAGTTCCATAGAGATATGATTGGGGTATCTGGTAATCCCTTTCTTATTGAGAGGGAGTGTTGAATATGGCAACAAGAAAATCTAGATTTAATTTTTCCTTGATTTAAATGAGGAGAAAATTGTAATTCTGCATCACAAGACAACAAGAACGAGTTAACTAAGTTAATTTCACTTAGTTTGCTCAAGCCTCAGTTAATTCGAGTTGAGGGCCTAACTTGAGTCATGTCGAGTGGTTGCTAAATTTTAGGAGCCTAGGTTGAGTTTAATTTGAGTTGTAATAGTTTAATTCAGTTAAACCGAGTTAATGTCAGATAAACTAGTTCCAACTATTGGAGGAACTAGTAGGAGGTCTAGCAGTGGGGTGCAACTTCATGTGTTCAACCAGTTAATTGATTAATCAACGATAATTTAACTCATGCATGCATGAAATTCAAGTTACCTAGTTGAGATTGGAGTTCAAGGGCAGGGAATTATCAGTTGTATAATTTCTGAGTTGTATAGGTGGTGCATGCAGTCAGAGGAGGGACTATAGGGATTGCGCAATTCAGGATGGGGATTTCCCTAACGAATAGGGGCTTAATTCCTTGAGAAACAGTGCAAGGAAATAGGAGCTTGGTAGGCAACATAATTGGCTACGTATTGGCTAGAGTCAGCTTGTGAGGCTGTGAGATAGATTATACTTGTGCAAAGATTGTTCAGGCTAAAAAAGCATTGTATTTTTTCTCTATTTTCTGATCTAATGCAATATACAGATAGGAAGAGGTTTTGAGAAGCAAACTTTCCCCTTAGATGAATCTCTGAGCATATGTGATTGAATCTTGTCTCATGTCTATGTTGTGATTTCTCGATCTATTAATTGTTTCAGCTGATGAGTAGAGTAGATTCAAGTCTTTTGTTTTAGCATATTACATAAGCAGTTTGAATTTACAAGGAATTTCTACAAGGATTGGTTGAGCTTGCTCCTTGATAAGGTTGATGATTTTAAAGATCTTAGGTATTTTCCTAGTGATCATTTGCTCACTTGATGTTGATGCCTTGGATGATGATCATTCCTTGATTCAGCTTGCCATATGGAGAATGCTAGTCGCTTGGTTTTTGATGATTCTCCTTGCCTTATGAATTGTTCCTAGTATGTGGATATGACCTTTATATCAAAGCATTCTAGCACGCTTGATGTCTAATCTACTATTATGATGGTGCTTGCTTAGATATACAACATTTGGAACAAAACATTGACTTTTTCGATGTATCTTGGAGGGACTTGTGAGGATTCAACGAGGGTTTCATGAGACACACTCTCCCATTCTTTTAGACGAGCATTGTATGTTTTACTTGTCTATTGTACTTTCGTGATGGTACTAGACATATTAGACACTTGGTCTCTTAGAGAGCTCTCTTCTTTGGCACTGCTACAACAAAATCTAACATCTATTGCAAAGCCTCACTAGGTGAGCTAGACTATGTGTAACACACGGAATCGTTATTATTGTCACTTGATCAACTACTCCCCTCAGTTTAGTGAATAACACAATCCAACACAAGGGAGGCTTCCTTGATAGGGCTTAGGGATCAAGTAACCCAAGGATCTTATGCTAAATGTCCTCGAAGGATCTTACAACAAAAATCCATTGGATAATGATATGACAAACAAGGTTTTGCAGTGGATGGAGTATGTTCAAGATTTAGGTTCAAAGGGCTCATGGGTCAATTTGAAGACTAGGGTTAGCCTAAGGAGGCTCAAATAGGTTACTTGAACACACCAACTCAAAGATACTATAAACTAGGGTTTCAGACCAACAAATTGCAACAAAATAATAGTTTATAACAACAAAAAATTTAGCCATTCAAATTGTGTAATTTTTTTTGGAATGAAAGATAAATTTAAGAGTAAACTAAGGACAAATTGCAATAAATTTTGACGATTAATAACTCATATAAGAACAAATAAAGAATGATGTCAGCCCTAAAAAATTGCTAATAAATGCATGAAAAACATTGAATTAATTTCGCTAATGTACTTTTAAACAAGACCTAACCCTAGGGGATACATCAATAAGTCATCAAATGCTCCATTATCTACCAACCACTATAATGATCATTTGCAATGGAACCTGTTAGAGCAGAAAAGTAAAATAAATCCCTGTCACCTTTGGGCTTCTTTAGGTTCTCATCTTCAACATCTGGTGCAGAAGCATGTTGTTTTTCCTTTTTCTTCTTGTTATTAGCCATTTTAGGACAATCTCTCTTGAAGTGTCCAAATTCTTGACAACCGTAACATTGAATCTTTGATAAATCTCTCTTCCTCTGAGAGGAGGAAGAAGATCCCTTTCCTTGCTTCTTGTGTTGAGGACCAAACTTCGTCTTTCCCTTGTTCTTGAAACGAGCTACAAAGCTTCAGCTTCCTCTTCTTGATGATCTGTTGTCATCAACCTTGATTCTTCTTGAGCACAAGATGTCCATTGTTTTTCAAATGAAGGGGCTTCCTTCCAACTACTTACACTTGCTGCAAAAGCATCCCATGATCTAGGAAGACCATTGAGTGTTGTGGTCACAAGTTCTTGATTAGGAATGAATTCTCCAATTGCTTGAATTTGATCTCTTAATTGGGAAATCTTCACGAAGTAAGAAGCCACAATGTCGTCATTAGTCATTCTTGTATTTTGAAGCATCATTCTTCAAATTGATGGATTGACGAACATTCTTGATGGTGTAGAGGTTTATTAGGGCATCATACATCTTCTTGGAAGAATCATGCTTTGCAATGTAGGGAATGAGATGATCTCTAATGGAGTCTACTCTAAGACTCATGGCAGTGATGTCATCCTCCTTAAAATTTTCTTTCCCTGTTGCAGCAGCTGGTTCAATAACCTTTCATGCCACAATGTCCAAAATTTTGTTCTTGGCAAGAATAAAATCTATTCTAAGTTTCCAAGCTCTAAAGTTTGATGCTCCCTCTAACTTGTTTTCAGATTTCATAGAAGAAGCCATAGATGCCAATCTACAAGGAATTGAATAAAATGCTCTCTAGGTTTTTTGCAAGGGTGATCTTAATGTTCCTTCCTTCACCAAAACTCTGATTATTGATTTTCTTAGTGCAATAGAGATTAACATAATATTTCTGAAATTTTGATAATTACTTTTGATGTAGATCTTCTTTTAAATTATTCCAATATATCATTCAACCATTATACTTCAGAAATTCGACCATAAAGAACAATAGAACAGTAGATATCATAATGCACAAAAGAAGACAAGATTTACCCTAGGAAAACCGATCGAGTGGAAAAACCCAACAACCTTTTCAATAGAGAAATTCCTCTTGTTTAACGAGAGACACGCCTTGACCTATGGTCAAACTTGGTCTTCCCCTCCAAGTCAAGCCTCCCAATCCGATTCAATATTTCGCTCTTCTTGTCTTGACCTAGAATTTTGATGCTCCTGCAATTGCTAGCCACCCCAGAAATTTCGATCCCTGCAGTTGCCCAGAATTTCAGCCCCTTGCAATACAATGCCAAAAACACTGCGAACTAGAGAGAGAAGATTCTATCCACATGTGCGAGTTGCAAGAAAGAGGAGAGTCAATTTGTCCTATTCATCCTTTTTGTTCTTCGCTTGCTTGCCCAAAATTTGTTTTGTTTGTGAGAATGTGCATGTCCAAGTGGAGGAGGTTGAACGACCTTTATATAGTAGTATGTCTTGGCCAAATGGAGGTGTCTTTAGCCAGGGTCGACTTGACTTGGAGGGAGGCCAACTTGACAACTTTTGGAGCAAAAAATTACATTTCAAAAATTCAAATTTTCTTCTTTGAAAAGTCGCAATGGGTCTGTGACTCAAAATAAATTTTCTTTTGACTAGCATTTAAAATATGCTTTACAATGATAAATACAAATACATCAAGTGACCAAATATACATTATGAAGACCGACCATAGTTACAAGTTCGACAAGTTTGGGGGCATCTCGTCATCTTTAGGGTTGACCATCTCTCAAGTGAACATCCTAACATGAAAAGATCAACACCCAAGCTCTTGGGGTTGGAGGAGGGTCATGTCATTAGTACTAAGTCCTCATAAAGGCCAACACTCCTTAAAGGAGCTCCAATGTCCATCATCAAGTGTTTTGAGTTACCAATGAATGTGGCTAGACAACTTCTTATGAGTGCTGGAGAAGCATCACTTATCCCTTTAGGGACCCTAGCTGGACCTGTAAGAATCACCTAAAACATCCTCATGGAATTAAGTGAGATAAACTTCATAGATACAAGAGCCATAAAAGCATCAAGTTGGACTAAATTCAATGTTAAAGCCACAAAATTTCTTCACATAAGTACCATCTTCAAATGTCTACTTGCTTATGATTGTGCACAAGTCACCTCACCTAGGTATGGGAGGATTATCATATGACCTTATTAGTTGCTTCCAACCCTAAGGGGAGGAACAATTTCTAGGTCAACCCTTTCAAAAAATAGGTGCAAGTGTTCAGTGTGATGGCTTGGGGTTTACTTCACGAAAGGTGTCATAATCATATAATCATATACTAGGTTATGCAAACCATTATCCATGAAGGCCTTTGTGTTGAAAATGTAACTAGTGTCGGTCTTCATAATTGTTGTTTAGCTCATGACATGATTTTTTAAGGAAAAAAGAAAAGAAAATTATTGTAAAAGATCAAAGAATTTTTTTTTTATAAGCATGGGTTTCATGATCATTTGATTATGTTTCTAGGTCTGAGCACCCATTGTGTGCTTCTAGGTTTGTGTCACGAGTCATAGTCCTTGTCATCATGTAATAGACCCTTCTTCGACTTTTTGAATCAAGAAAAGAAATATGTATGTGTCAAAAATGTAAATTTACCCTCCTCCACCAAGTCAGCTTCAACATCCATCAAATCATCCTTATAGAGGGAATTTGACCCCTCAAGAGTATATATAAGCAGTGCATTCGACCTAATGAATCATCATCCAAGCAAGGACTTCGATTTGCAATTTTGGTGAAGAAAAAGAAGTGTGAAGTTGAAGAAAAGTGAAGATAAATCCTATCAAGGAAGGAAGGAACAATTATGAAGGAAAATAAACCAAAATTATCTTTGTTTTGTGAAACGTGCGAACTATTAGGGTTATTGTAGGTCCAAAGTGTTGTAGGCCGAAGTTCAGAAGCTGCAGAGAAGGCCCAAACCCTTGTTGACTTGTTTTGAAAGGGTTGGCTTTTGTTGACTTTTGGAGAAATTAACTAGAGTTTGACTAATCTTCTTGAGAGGCTGACTTGGTAGATTGAAGGAGGACTTGTCGTTGTCTAGAAGGTCTTGGTTGTCTCATTTGATTTGGTTCTTGAAGAAGAGAATATTATTTTATTGGGTCTTCCCTAGAAGAGGAGTTTTGCCCTGATTGAGTGCCTGTATTTTGTGTTCCTTACTTTGTCATCTTCGTATTTTTTGGCAATTGTATGATGATGAGAACATAAACGTTAATAAAGAAGCAAATACATAATTGCAAATAATTGTCATGGATTTCTCAGCATGGTATCAAAGCTAAGGACATTGGCATAAGGCAACTAGAAGACCACTGTTTGGAGGACAAAAGGCCTCAAATCTATTAAAAGAGCACTGGGTTCATAAGCCTTGAACTCTAAAAGGGCAGTATCGAACTTAAGAGCATAATTTTGGGCATCTTTAGAAGCCAAGGTTACAATGATTAGGTTGTAGACTTGGGCTAGAAGGCAAAAAATAGTAGAATTGCCAAGAAAGCACTCTGTGAACATCATTTGTCATCATTTCCAAGAAATCTGAATAACAAAGATAAGATCGAAGATCTTGTGAAGAAATTCGAAGTTCTGGGCATAAGAATAAGTGTCTTGACATCATAACTAAGATCTAAAAAAGGTCCTATGCATATTAATATAAGGAAGGCCAAGACCTAACTACGACCTAGAAGCCGACTTCTATCCAGCGAAGAGATCTTGAAATATTAGTATTTGCAAGGTGTATTAGGCCTATTTACAAGGTCTCTTTTAGTGGGTGTTAGAAGCCCTAAACCAGAGGATAAAAAATTGCAGATTTATAATACTCATTTCCTAGGCTAGTAGCATTTGTATCATTGAATGAGTTGTGGCACTTAGAAAAGGAATCAAAACCTTATTGTTTGTAGTAAAGCTAGTTTACAAAATAATTTTGTGAAAGAATTTATAATAGAAGGCTACAAGTATCTCAGGGGACCATACCTATTATCAAAAGAAGGGATTCTGTGTGAGCCTATTATTCAAAACATTGAGCATCTACAATGTGAAAAATTGGTTACCTAATTCCTATTGCAGCAACTGATGTTAATTCTTCTAGTTGTTAATTCGATTAAACAATTTACTTGCTGTGTGTTACAAAAAATATCGAAGTAAATACACAACAACCTACACAAATAAAAAACACTGCGGAAACTAAATACAACATAGGAGAGAAATAATCATCACACACATGTACACAATTATTTTTGGACAAATGTCATCGGAAAAAACGAGTGTGGGAAAACCAATGCAACAGTTGAGGGTTTGTATTATTAAGCAGTAGTAATTTGAGTACAAATCTATGGATGCTTCACAACTAGCAATCCATGCAAAGAAAATAATTGACAAACGTCTAGTGAGAAAATTCTCACTTTCATCGGTGATTCGACACTGACCTTAGCTTGAGATGAGCTGCTGCTTGCTGCCTCTGCATCAGCCTACGTAGTTCTGTGTCAGCCTGCTAGGACCAACGTCTCTCTCTCTCCTGCTACTGATCAGTTGCTGCTCCAAGAAATTGATCTTCTGGCTCCCCAAGCTCCCAGTCCGCCATGTGCCTTTGAAACTCGACTTCTCCTCAACAAATATGAATCTTCCTTTGAAGCTCTGCGCTGCCTCTCTGAACTGTGTCAGCCTCTATGTGGAGTATACTGTCTCTTTGCTATCCACTCCCTGGATCTGGAAAACTTCCTTCGGTCTACTATCCCTACCCCTCTCTCACTGCAAGAAATCACTTCGAATCTCTCTCTAGCAACCGCTGTGCGGCTCTCTTCAAAAATTCAAAATCTAATCTCTTACTCATGTGTTCTCCAAGTGCCCCTCAAGCCTCTTATATCTTTCTGTTGGACAACCAACGATCCAGATTAACTTCTAATCAATGGCTTAGATCATTTTGGCTTGATCCTCATCTTTTTCTACAAGTTACACCCACAATTTAGATTAATACCCATTAATTATTTTAATTTCCTAAGTTTGGACTTAGGGTCCCATTAAAATAATTATTTATTTTAATAAAACTATCTCTGAGTGGAATTTCCCAAAACGATTTCTGGGTACTGGAGAATGCATGTGTCTAAGCCTGCCTGCGAATTTTGAGACTTAGAGAAGATCTGATGCTACTAGAAATCAACACTCCCTCTTCGCGAGGAATGTGCTCTAGCAATGCACCCTGCTGAAGCATCACTCTGTTATGTAACATCTCCTTCTGCGCTGTTGATGTCTGACATCCTATCCACCAACTACTGCATAAATGCTGCATCTGTATTGTTGTTGACCCTGCCACTGTCAACACTGCATCTGTACTACAACTCCCTCTTAATCCTGCATCCGTGCTGCTGCTAGCACTGCCACTGCCAATACTGTATCTGCACTCCATCCTTCTCCAACTGCTATTGTTATTGCATCAACAACGGAAAAGCATCCCAAATTATTGAACTGGTGTTCAGTATGATGCATCTCGTTGTTGGAGTCTGACTGCTACTAGTCTCTACGCTGATCCTCTGAAGCCTTTGTGCTACTGCTGACCTCTGCTCTATGCCATCTGCACTGCTACCAACTCTGCTCTATGCTGCTCTGTCTCTGGCTCTACTAGTCAGTACAACTGTCACTTCGACACTCCTTTGCACCAATTGATACTGGTCCATCCTGCTACCACTGATCCTTAGAGGTGGGCTCCTCAAGGATGCTGCCCATCTGCTTTCGAACTACAACTCTAAATCACCCCACCTCCCTCCTAGAGATGCTTGGGTTGTCATGGCGAACTCCTCCTCAATCTTCGCGGCTACAACCTTCGAATCATGCTTCTCATCTTTGTCCTTCTTCCTGAGAGGACATTGTGTTGCGTAGTGGCCAAATTCACCACACATGAAGCATTTGATCTTCAAAACATCTTTCTTCTTCTTCTGTTGCTCTTGCGGTCCCTTGGATAAGAGGGCTGCATTCTCTTCCTCCTCCTTGTGCTTCAACCTACTGCTACTGCTTCCTTCAAATTTACACTTGACCAAGTCTCTCCTCAACTCCTCTTGCTTAAGAGTTGCCCACATTTCATCCCAGTTTGGCAAAGTTTCCCTGCCCAGGATGCTCTGGACAAAGATTTGCCACTCCTCAGATACTGAATTTAGGGCCAGTCTTACCATCTTGGAACCTTGAGGTGTTGACCCCACAGTTGCTAGCTCATCTCTAGTCTCCTGAAGCTCAGTGAGGAACGGATCAATGCACTCCCCCTTCTGCATCTGCAGAGATCTCATCTTTTGCTCTAAGTACATCTTCCATTGCTCGGAAGATCCTTGATACAACATCGACAATGCATCCCACATCTCTTTGGTAGTCCCTTTGCTATCGATGTTACAGACTATATGATCCTTCACTTCGTTGAGGATCATTCACTTTGTTTTCGCCATCTCCCCTTGTACTTCTTGAGCGGATTTGGACTCGTGGGTACAACTACCACGCTGTCGACGTAGGTCTTGAGAAAATGCTCATCCAGAAGGCACAACATCCTTGCCTTCCGATCACATAGTTGGATGCATCATCCAATCAATCCTGATCTCTCAACCCACTGGCTGCCATCCCTAGCAAATGAAAAAGTTGAATAGCTTCCTCTCTCCCTGCGTAACATTAGAATGGCCTACGCATTCCCTATTAGAGCTTATAGATCTGCCCCTCTCCGCTGCTGCTCAACAAGTGAGAATTCAAACTCCTTGGCTGGAAGTCCTCTGTTGAAGAATTCCCTCAACTGTCTCTCTCTTCCTTCTGACATATTTCTACCCAAAAAATGCACGCAGAAAACTGTACCCCACTAGAAATTGACTCTTTGTTGAAGCTGTTGCGCTGCTCCCTTTGACACTGACAAACTTCGATCTGGAAGTCTTTCTCTCTGTCGACTCACTCGGAGAGAGACCTTCCTCAAAAATCTTGCCCTCTTGACCTAAATTGTGCAATCCCTTTGGGGATACAGAATATTGCCTCTTGTAGGAATTTGGAACTCCCTTCTTCTTTCAGCTCTGGGCTCTTTCGACACTGTTCTCTTGTTTCATCTACAACTTCAAGACCATGTGAAAGATCGGTTACCGATTTCTAATGCAACAACTGATGTTAATTCGATTAAACAATTTACTTGCTGTGTGTTACGACAAATATCGAATTAAATACATTGCAACATACACAGATAAAAATACCGCAGAAACTAAATGCAACACAAGAGAGAAATAATTATCACACACATCTACATAGTTATTTTTTGACAAATGTCCCCAGAAAAACCCAATGTGGAAAAACTAGTGCAACAGTTGAGAGTTTGTATTATTAAGTAGTAGTAATCTAAGTACAAATCCATGGATGTTTCAGAACTAGCAATCCATGTAGAGAAAATAACTGACAAACGTCTAGTGAGAAAATTCTCACTTCCTTCGGTGATTCGACATTGACCTTAGCTTGAGATGAGCTACCCCTTGCTGCCTCTGCATCAGCCTGCTGGGACCAACGTCTCTCTCTCTTCCACTGCTAATTAGCTGGTGCTCTGGGAAATAGATCTTCTGGCTCTCCTAGCTCCCACTCTGGCTTTTGCTTCTGAAACTCGATTACTCCTCAGCAAATACGAATCTCCCTTTGAAGCTCTGCACTGCCTCTCTGCACTGCGTCAACCTCTCTGTGGAGTACGCTGTCTCTCTGCTATGCACTCCTCGGATCTAGAAAACTTCCTTTGGTCTACTATCCCTGGCCCTCTCTCACTGCAAGAAATCACTTCGAATCTCTTTTTGGCAACTGCTGCGCTGCTCCTTTCAGAAATTCGATATTTGATCTCTTATTTGATGTGTGTTCTCCAGGTGACCCTCAAGTGTTGGAATTTTTAAGTCTGACTCGTTAGAAACCCTTTATGCACTTTATTGATTTATTCCTACCTACTTGTTCTGTTAATTAACAAGTTATTTACTATGTAAATACTGGAAATAAATACAAGTACATGCTCAACACATTACAAATCATCAACTGAAGGAAATAGAAACAAGCACATAAGTGACACCGTTGTTTTTGGACTAATGTCCTTGGAAAAACCCAATGCGGGAAAACTAGGGCAACTATCTAAGGGTTTGATTTATTAAGCATTTTCAGAATACAATATGGGTGACAAATCTAGCTCACCCAACAAAGAAAAATCTCGGCAGTAGTACCTCTCTACTCGGAAGTAGATGTTCTGGCTGAAACTGCGGATAAACACTCCGACAGCTTCACAACTCCAATCTGCCCTACGAAACCCTAGAGTCAACCTCTAGGGACTGTGTCAGCCTCTAGGGATTGCGTCAGCCTCTCTCTGGCCTAGCGTTAGCCCAATGTCACTCTGGCTTGGCCTACGTCAGCCTTTGGAGGCACTGCGTGAGTCCTCTGGCCCTCTGAGTCACCCATGCTAGCCCTCTGAGGCATTGCGAGGCTCCTGGATGCCTCTGCATGAGCCCTGGCTGCCTCTGCGTGAACCCTTGGTTGCTTCTGCGTCCCTCTCTCTAGCTACTACGTTGATCCTCCTGGTGCTATCTCTGCCTCTCTGCTTCTGTATTCACTGCCCCTCAGTTGCAACTCTGATCACTCTCTCAACTTTCTCAGCAAACCCAGCCCCAGAAAGTCGAAATCTTGATCTCTTAGTGTGTTTTCCAAGTGACCCTCAAGCCTCCTCTTATGCTTTTCTCGTTGACAAATCAATGATGAAGATTAAGTCCCTAATCAATGGCTAAGATTAGATCTTGTTTGATCCATGACTTTTGGACCATTCTAACACAGATTTATATTAATTCACATTAATATGTTATTTTCCCTAAGTTTAGACTTAGGGACTCCATTAAAAATATTAATTATTTTAATATCTCCCAAACTGTTTAGAATCTGCCCAAACCCTTTTTGGGTATTGGATATCTCATGTGCCTTAGCCTCTCCACCAATTTTCGTGGCTAGAGCACATCCGATGCTACCCCAAATCAACATCAAGCCTCTTCTTATATCTTTCTGTTGGACAACCAACAGCCTAGATTAACTTCTAATCAACGACTTAGCTCATTTTGGCTTGATCCTCCTCGTCTTCTAGAATTACATCCACAATTTAGATTAATACACATTAATTATTCTAATTTGTTAAGTTTAGACTTATGGTCCTGTTGACCACTACATGTCAACGACCCACAACAGTACACCCCCTTTTTTTGCAAAAGGGATTGCGCCTGATCGATGTGTCTGTGCTGTCTAGCTTTAATCATCAGCCTGATTGTCATATTATAATGTAAACCCATTCTGCATATATATGATGTAAATAATTTCAACATATTTGTGTCATGTACGTAATTGCCTAGGTAAACCTACTTTTCTGGTGACGATCTACATTCTGGGAGGTTTTTTGTCTCATCGATCCATTCTCGAATGGTCGGTAGAGTTTTCCTTTAGTCTCACCTCAAAGCTGGTATGTATTTTGTCACTGGGATCTTAGGCGAGTCCTAGTGTTATAGATCGAGTCTATGTAAAAGTGATTTGGGAATAATCCTAACTATTTGGTTAAGTTATTTTATTACAAATTGCTTGGTCTGCTGGATCATATTTGTGTTGCAGAAATAGGTAGTCTGTGTGGGTCTATTACAGATGGGTTTTCTCCCTTATGATGTAAAAGACATGAAATTTAATTAAAATCCTAAGCCAAAATTTAATTAATTCTAGATCCTAAGCAAATTTAAATTTTCCAAAGGCAAAATTTGTTGGTCCTTAAAATTCAAATAAAGAGTCCTAGGACTAAGGTAAATTCATTATTTTGCTAAATTTTAAGTCTTTGGTCCTTGGGGTTTAAGTTAAAGTTAAATTTTTGAGGAAATTAACTCAAAATTTTTATTTTTGAGTTAATTAAAATGCATTTAATTGAAAAATTCGAATTTCCTCAAGAATTTAATATTTCGATGGATGACATTAAAAGAAATTTTAATCCTCATCAACGGTCGAGATTGCTTTGACGATGATCACTTGAACTAGCCATTGAAAGATTTATCTTTAAATAGGAGGTCATTTGTCAGTTGTTCCATCCGAACTCTAAGTCGTGTGCTAAGCTAAAAGCTCTCGTGTAATCTTTTTTGATAATAAAGAAAGACTTTGGGGATAATTTTTCGCCGGTGTTACTTTTCATGGAAATACTGTAAAATGTGTCATTTTCATGCATAAATTTCTTTTTAGCCATTGATGATAGCTTCTGAAGAGTGATTTGAGTACAAGTATCGTGTTTAATTGCTGGGATTTAAGTGATAATCTAAATTTTGAATGTAATAGTAGGTATCTCTATTTATCTGAATTTTATTATCATTTTCTTGCTCTATTTTAATGGTTAGATTGAGTCTTGCAGGAAAGTCTTGATTTTTTAAATCATTGGGCGTTCAGGGAAGTTTTCAGTTGGACCAGCAATCTCTTCCGATTCATATTTTCTGAAGAGCCCAACTTGATTTGATCCCGGGCTTATCATAAGTTTTTTTATTGATGATGCATGAAGGGTTTTGAGCTAAGAACCTCATTTAAAATTTAAAAATTTAATTTTTATGTGCTAAATTGATAAATATGGCTTTTGAGAGCCTTAGATTATCAGATCTAGGAGCGGCGTTGGACTCACACTCGCCATATCTGATAGATCTTCTATTCTTGTGCATAGATCTGTAAGTTTTCTGGGTTTTTTGACTTGGGTTTTTCGTTTTTTTTTTTTTTTTTTTGTAAATCTGGGTTCTGGGTGTTTTTATTTCCGGGTACAAGTTGCAGATCTGATGGTGAAGTTTGATTTGAAGCCAGATCGGGGCCCTGAAGGGTAAGATCTAGTTTCAAAACTAGCTTTTGCAGGGTCATTATTTTGCAGTCCAAGGGTTTTAATTTTTTTTTTTTTTTTAATCTGGAGACTATTTTATAGGGGTTTCAATTAATAAATTTGAAGCAGAACATACCATCTTAATGAAAAATTTTTGGGTTTTATTTGGCCACCATTTTCCATTTTATCTGCTTCCTAGGGTTTTTATTTTGTAGTTTTGCTACGAAAATTTCGATTTTTTTGGGGGAAAGTCTCTTGTTTCCTGTGTTTGCCTGTGTTTTGAAAAACCGTTTGATTTTTTTTTTTTATTCTCCTTGTTGCTCTCCAGGTTCGATCCCTTGCTGCACGCTGTCTTCATCGCAACTCCAATCTACATCTCCTCGCCATTATTGTTGCTGCTTAGCCCGTCCCTCATTCCCATTTCGTCTGTCTTGCACGTTGCCTGCTTGCTCTTCTCTGCCATTTCTTTCTCCCTTATGCTGTTGACTTGCATAATCTTCCTCCCTCTTCACTTGAGTTTGATCCTGCGTGATTTCCCTTTCACATCTCGATCCACCTTTCTCCCTATCTGCCATTTTTTCATATCTCGCGTGCTCTTACCATCGAGCTGCCATCCCTGCTGTCATCCCTCAACTTGCAAAACAAACGCATCCAAACTCTTCTCTTCTTCCGTCGTCGACCTGCAACACAAAAAAACAAAAATCGATTTTTGATTTCATATGCGTTTGGGTTGGTTTCGACTTTTTCTGAGTATTGTGTATGCATAAGGGTTTTTTTTTTTTTTTTAATCTTTGCTTTGGTCAGACTTTGCTTAAATTATTGTGTTTTATTTTAAAAAAAAAATCTATTTTGGTTTTAGGCTTTATTTTACTTTTACTTTTATTTTTTTATTTGATTTCATTTTACATTGTCTCCATCTTTATGATTTTATTTGTCCTTTTTTTATTTATATTCAAAAATCATAAAAATAAAAGAAATTTATAAAAGACTCCAAAACCCTAAAAACCTAAAATAAAACTAAAAAATAAAAAGGGACTTTATTTCCATTTTTTTTATTGTGACTTCGAGACCTTATAAAAGTTCAAATCAAATGTGATTTTTTGCATTAAAAGATTTTAATTTTTTTTTTTTTTATGTGGTCCCTGGCCCATAAAAATAAAATAAAATTATTAAATCGTTTTGATTTATTTTAGTCAGATTATGAATTATCTACCGGTAACAATGCTATACTATCATCATCTACCTCCACATCTAACAATGAATCATCTACCTCCACATCAGGCATTGTTACATCATCTACCCATAAAAACTTCGGAAGTCTTTGATCATGGAGCATGGCACGGGCAGCTTCCACAATCGTACGGTTCTTCCTTTCCACCACACCATTCTGCTCAAGAGTATGTGGTGTAGTAGTCTCCCTCTTAATGCTAGCCTCAGATATGCCTGAGTGAACCAACTGTAATATATCGGAGGTCTTGCTTTCGCTTGAGGGGAATGGTCCCCTTTTGAGCTTTCCTTTGGCACATCTTGGACATACACCTTCTTTCTCTATTTGGAATTCGGGCATCCCTGTCACCATTTGTCTTACATTGGGTAGAGCTTTATAATGAAGGTGGGCAAACCTCCGATGCCAAAGTTTGGACTGAAGAGATGTGTCATAAGACATGACACCTAGTGGACTTCCACTGATTTGATATAATGAATCAACACGAAACCCAAGAGTAAAAGCATCTTTAACATTATTTTTCCATATACGTACCTTGCCATTGCTGAAGGTTACCTTGTAGCTTTTGTCTTCCATTGCTGAGATGGTCACCAGGTTCTTTTTGAGGTCAGGTACATATAATACATCCTGGAATTTCTAGCCTTCATGAATGGTTGTCCTCTTTCTTGATTTCCAGCATTCCTTTTACCTTTGCTATTGAATTTGCCATTCCTTTGATTGCCATGAGAGGGATTTTGATCATCGTCCTGGTGTGAGTCCTTTCTATCAGGGCACTCCCTTACATAGTGACTTGCTTTATCGCAAATGTAACATCATCCTTTTCTTCCACCCTTAGGTCCAACCTTTCCTTTTGATTTAGTCCCGGAATTATTTCTTTTCTTAGCATGAGAAGAAAAGGTCGCAAGAGGACCTTTAGGCATGGGCATTTCTTGCTTTTCTACCCTTGTTTCTTCTTGAATGCATCTAGCCATTAATTTCTCGAAACCAGGAATTACATTATTGTTCAGAAGAGTAGTCCTGAACACATACCATTTGGATGGTAATCCTCCAAGAGTCGTGAGTGCCATTTCCCTATCAGTAATAGTTTCCTCAATAGATAGGAGATTGTTCTTGATTTCGGTGATCCTTAAGAAGTATGCTTGCATACTCTCATCTTTATCCTTCTTAATTTCCTTAAGCTTATTTCTAAGAAACAAAACTTGATTTGCATCATTAATTTTAATTAAACTCACCAATCTATTGTAGATTTCCTTGGAGGTGTTCAGGTCGGAGATGTAGGCCACCAAGTGCTTATCAATAGAGTCCCAGATGATCTTCTTTTCTTTGACTTCTCCGGTTTTCCGTTTGTTCCTGGCATCAGTGGATGCATTTGATGGAGGCTCAACAATATTGCCTCTCACATGGTCCAACACTCCTTGATCTTCTAAGGTTAGATCGATAGGCATCTTCCATCCGTGATAGTCAGCTTTCTCACAGAGCTTGTCATCGATAGGAAAGAGTGATGAGGACCCCATAGTTCTTTTAGGATAGCCTTGCCAATCTTCTCTTCGGTGATTGCTCTTGCTCTTGCTCAGGCTTTTTCTTCACCTCAACTCTGATACCATGTTAAGTTATGGTATGTTTTATGCTTAGAGCAATTTACTTTTCTCTCTTATAATTATTCATAGATTAGCAATCACATGTGCATAAGTAAAGTGTAGATAGAACATTAAACGATTAACAGAAAACAAACCAAGACAAGAGACACAAGATGTGGCGGCTAGCCAGGGACAAACCCCACAATGTGTGGGGAAACCCTTTGATCAAATCTTCTTTTATCTTCAATAATTCAGCAGAGAGAAATAGTATAATAAATCTTATTTATATCAGCAGTAGCAAACCCTAGATCAGTAGCATTAGTATTAGCGGCTTCATCATCAAAACTAGGGCAGTCGATATCTCGCAAATTGACCGTCGGGTCGGCTTGATTCCACCACCAAAAAATGTGGTCTTCAGAGGAGATGGACCTACAACGCAGTTTAGAGGAGATCTGATGGTGAACGCTGGTCAAACTTTGGATCTGCAGTTGCAGCTTCAGGTTCAACAGCTTCCTTCCACATGTGTGAGAGAGAGTCTCTTTCCTGCGCAGTAGAGAAGAGCCTCTTTTTTGCGCAAGAGAGAGAAATGTGATGAGTTGAGTGACTGCATATGAGGAAAAGTCCTCCTGTATTTATACACAATTGTTGATGTTTGAATAGATGCCACTGTTTGGCTTCTGAGCCTAGATGAGTTGTAGGTCGGCTTGGTAATTATTCCATAATCAAGTTAAATTCATATCTCCATAAATACTTATCGGAATTGGATAATCTTTAGATCAATCCTACACCTCTCGACGAGAGGAGTCTAATAAAAATATTGTCAACCATGAATAAGATGACCCACATGGAATTTGGCCCTAGTTGCCAATTTTATCACAACTTAAACGGAGACATTGGGGATCAGGTTGACAACCCCTGATCTAAGTCGTTGTTGTGGTGCCTAGACATTCTGTACGACAATAGGTTCCATTAAAATAAATAATTATTTTAATAAAACTATCTTCCGGTGGAATTTCCCAAAATGGTTTTTGGGTATTAGAGAATGCATGTGTCTAAGCCTCCTTGCAAATTTTGAGACTTAGAGCACATCCGATTCTATTAGAAATCAACATACAAAACTTTGACCCAAACTCAAGAAGAGAAGCAGGCTATGACCTTGACAAAAGCTTGTTGACTTAGCACCTTGGATGCTTTTACTACAACCAGTATTGGAGGAAGCATCTAGCATCTTGGGACTAGCTTGAAGCAAGTCAATAATACTATGTACCTTGAAGTATTCATCAAACTCAAGTAAGTATTGGTATTGTTCTTTATGTCTCAATCTAACAATATGTCGTCAATTTGCTAGGAGAGCCATAAGCTCGATGGAATGCCAAACTTTCAATCATGGAAGACAAAAGTATGTAATCTTGAGGTATGTATAGCATGTTCGTTTGTTAAGAGTCTAGCATGAAATGTTTTGCATTTAGTTGCCTCTGTGATTCTAGGGTTTGTAAGTTCTCATTGTGTTGAAGATTATGTAGGGATTGTAAACCCTAGATAGTACATGAAATCCCTACTCATATTGAAATCCTCACCTAGTTCACTTGTTCCCTTTTGGAAACCCTAACTCATGATATCTAGGGTTTGTAGGTAGTCTAGGGTATATGGCAATCCTTTGCAAAAATAAAATTGAATGATTTCTAGGTTTTGATATAATGTCCCTAGAGCTAGTTAGGGTTTGTGCTCAAAACCCTAGGAATTCATCCTCTAAAAATTAAGGGAAACCCTATATTATCATCATGCTCTTGTACTTCTATATTTTGCTTGGTTGTGCTTGTCAATGAATATTGCAGGTACATAATGAAGCAAGCAAAATTGAGAAAGATATGTTGATCTTAGGCCCCAAAGAGCATGATGAATGGAAGGAATGGTAACTTGGTAATCAAGTTGGATCCTTGGGCACTTTGATAAAGGTAGACTCATAAGAAGATGGACCATGAGGATGTTAATGGGGAGCCCTTCAAAGGTTGTAGTAGAAGCAACTCAAGATATGTCTAAAAAAAATTGTAGTATGTCTCCATCATATAAGAAGGTATGATCATGTTGTCTTTAAAATTTGCTTTATATTAATAACTCTCTCATCTCTAGGTTTTTGCTATAAAATCATAAAAAATATTATATTGTTAGGGTGTTTGATTTCTAGATTAAATCAATCCTTGTAGTATTATCTTTTGATACTTTGATAAAACCACAACGTTTTGATTTTTGGGATTTGATGATAATATCTAGGGTTTATGACAAAACCCTAGTTGTCGTTGATATAAGATCCTAGGACATGAAAGTGAAACCCTAGGTGTAAATACTTCTACTATGATTGAAACCCTAACATGGTTTAGTTGTTGGATATCTAAGGTTTAATATTAAAGCTTTGATGATAATATCTAAGGTTTGTGACAAAAGCCTAGCAAAGGTTGTTGTAAGAATCTAGGGCATTGCTTCCACTATGATTGTGAACCTAACTAGCTTTAGGTATTGAATATCTAAAGTTTAACTTCAAAGTTTTGATAACCTTAGATGCTAACCCTAGATTGATAAGGTTAACTTCATGGTCTTGTTACTTGTATATTTGTGCTTGGTTGTACTTGTTGTTGAAATTTGTAGGCACTTAGTTTGCAAGAGGTTGTAAAAATGTTTGTCTACGTCATATTTGATGATGACCTTATGATGATGATGAGCATGATGGAAAGAGGGAATTGTAAGAACCTTGATGACATTGAAGATGACCTTGTTGCCATATGAAGATAAAGAATGATGTTCCTGAAGGTCGAAGTTCTCTGATGATATAAAAGAAAGAGCTTGTGTAGCTGGAAGAATAAAGTGGTTGATGATGGACTTATCCCCCTAGTTGAGAAGGAGCTTGGATGTATTTCATTTATGAAGGTCATGAGGAAAGGAGATCAAAGAATGGCTTAAGCACCACTGGTGGTTATTCTTGTTTGATAAATCGTGAACAAAGATTTGAGAAGTGTTGAGGTTGAGTTTGGTGCTGCTTGAGAAGTTGGAAAGGGAAGCTTCCATTGAGATTTGTTTGGATATTGTGATGACCTAAGCAACATTAGAATGGTCGAGGACCCAGTTTTTATGCTATAATATTGATAATAAGAATTAATATATTGGAAGTTTGATACTGGTTTGGGTCATGAAGCTACAATATGTTCTAATGGATGAATAAGTAGCTAGTGTGTTGATCTCTCCCTGAGAAGTTTTGAATATTTGATAGGCATGCTTGGATTGCTTTGGTTGAGAGGGAGAAATGAGTACCTTACTCTGTGTGCTTGTATGATGGGCATGGCACTTGGGAGGACATCTTGGCCTAGGTGGTATTGAGTTCTCAGTTATAGTTTGGCCTTGATGATGTCGAGATCCTAGTGTGGGAGGGTATCTTGGTCTTATGGCGCTCCATTTTATTGTTTAACCTTAATGATACCTAGATCCCTGTGAGGGTTGGTGTCTTGGCGTGAAGGCCTAGATGGCATCTATATCCTATTGGATTGATACCATCTCTGTAGCTTAATAGTACCTAATTGCCTTGATGACACCTTAGTCTCTGTTGAGTTAGTGTCTTGGTAGGTAGGCTTGATGACACCTGATTGATACCTTGATAGTTTTTGTCCTTGATGGTATCTAGCATTGTGTATGCTGTTGTCCTCTTCTTGGAGTACTTCAAATTGAGGTCATCCTCGTACCAGTTGAACAATTATGAATACCTCCCTAGTTAAGAGTGAGTGTTGAAAATGTAACTAGTATCGGTCTTCATAATTGTTGTTTAGCTCATGACATGATTTTGTAAGGAAAAAGAACAAGAAAATTATTGTAAAAGATCAAAGAAAATTTATTTTTATAAGCATGGGTTTCATGCTTGTTTGATTATGTTTCTATGTCCAAGTACCCATTATGTGCTTTTAGGGTTGTATCATGAATCATAATCCTTCTCATCGTGTAATAGACCCTTCTTGGGATTTTTGTATCAAGAAAAGAAATATGTATTTGTATTGCTTGAAACTTTTGGATATGAACTGCGTGGAAGTTTTCCCTATGGGGCATTTCGAGTGGACACTCCACCCATCTTCAGGGACTAGAAAGCAGCTAGATATTAAACGTGAGAGCTGATCAACCTTTTAAATAATGAAAGATTGGCATAATGGTCAATGGAGCGAAAATATTAATAATTATTAAAAATTAAAAATTATGAACAATCAAGGGATGGAGGGTCAACAAATTTTAAAGGAAATGACAAAGATTAATGGTCAAAGAAATGCATACAGGAATAGTTAAATAAATGAGAAATTGGATGAAAAATAAATTAGAAAGTATATTGCATTGATAATTATTATTGAACAATAAAAGCTTTTGAAACATGGTAATTACTATTAAGGGGAATGGTATTGGAATTTAAATTTAAATTTAATTCTTGATAAATTAAGTCAAAGTTTGAAGATATATATATATATATATATATTCCATTACTTTCATTTTATTAAATAAAAAGCAAATCTCAAATATTAATAAATATTAAATGGTTAAAGTTTAGATAAATAATAATAAATAGACTGAACTATTCATGGGTTCCTTAATGATGAAAGGGGCACTTGTAGGGGCTCTAGGAACCAGGGTGATGACCATAATGATAAGGGGTAGAGCTCATGTTTGGCTTTTGACCACTTGCTAAATTTTATTGCCCGACTATCTTTTGCATTTTGTGGTACATTTCTTGTTGTATGTGGCCATATTGCGCTTTTATATTTCTTTTTAGCTGCATCAACCTTCGGGGCATGTTTTGGGCCCAACCCAAGGTGTGGACAAGGGGAGGGGGAGGTTAACATCTTGTGGGCCCAATGAACAAATGTGGGCCCAAATGGGGAGAATGTGTAAAGGGCTTGTAATGAGTAGAGGGGAGTGAGATATACGGTATTGGGAAGCGGGACCACACAACCAATCATGGGTTCCCATGTAGTGCCACTCCTAAAGCTAGTAGCTGATAAAAGAGATACTAGGATACAGGATTAACCCCCCCAGTTGAGGTAAGGGAACAAAAGTACAGTCAAGGCTCTTCTTTCTACTAAGTCCCCCCACTAATCCATGCCCAAGTGTGCCCAAGAAAAATAAGCATAAACACTCAATTACATAATGAAAATTCATACCTTCGGGATTGGATGGTCCACCTTCAAACACACGATCATGACAGATGAGTGGGGGTACACAATGGCTGGCTTAGGTGGCAGAGAATAGCAACACATCGAAGTTATCAAGTCGTTGCTGGCTTTCCATTGAGAAAAAATCTAGGAGTTTTTTTTCCTATCAGGTTGCCCACTAGCTATGGGTAACATTCATGAGAACACCATGGTAACTTTCATGAGAACACCATCAATCTCTTGGTACCATAGACCTATTAACTGCACATCATAGACAAGCAAACGAGGCAACATGTGTTGATGCCAGATGGCATACTTTGATTGCCCATGCTTTTGTTAGCCAATAAAAATCAAACAAAAAATAGATATTTTCTAAAATGCAAGTCTAATCTAAATGCACCCATTGATATGATATTATATTCTAGTGCAAAGTCAAAATGTAATGCATCCTACATGACTACATTATGCGAACGCTAAGTGTAGTCATAGAACCAATGCAACCAAAATATCAATAGATCAATATGAAAAACCCTTTCCCTTATGATTACTCATGTAATAAATCGAAAAGAAAAGATAAGAGGAATGATATGTAAGATCGCAAGGGCAGGAGGTGGGAAAATAAGAGACCCATACATTATAGAAAGGAACTTTGGAGGAAGGGAAAGACACCAATTTGGAGGATCGAATTTGCTCCCGCTCCCAATTTTAGTGGGAGAAAATTCGAGGGGGCGGGGAGGAGCGCTCCCCCGCAACCCTGAGATGAAGATGTCGATAATCAAGCTCATGAACCTTCAATGAAGAGCTACCTCAAGGATCATATCATTTTTAGGGCATGAGGAAGTAAATGGCTTAGAGACATCTATAATGATAGTACCTTGATTATTGGGAAAACAAGACATGACAACATCATTATACCTAGGGAAAAACCACAATTCCTCACTTTTAAGTGTTGAAGAATCTAGGGAAATTAGGTGTAATGTGATTCTTCGTTACTTGATAGCAATTTGTGAAGCACTTTTACAATTATCTTAGCTTGATCTTCTTCTTATTATTAGTGTGTGTGTTTCATCAAACTGCTACCAAAAAATATAAAGACAAGAACACAAATGTTGGCTCTCTGCCAGGGCCAAAACCTCTCTTTCTTAGAGAGGAAAACCCTTTAGTAAGTTTCTCTTATTGAAGCTTCTTATTGATCATTGCCAAACCCTAGACCCTTGACTAGAATGTCCTCCAAGCACAAGTCAAGTCCTCTCCTCTTTTCTGCACTTTGTTCCCTGACACATAGACTTCCTCCTTCTGACACTTTGCTCCCCAGCACTTTGTCCTCCTTCTTTGTTTCTTGTCTAGAGATGGACCTTCCTTGAGTGAGTCTTCTAGGTGAGATGTTCCTCTTCTATCCTTGACCAAACGAGATCCTTTTTGAAGTATGGCTGTAATACTGTTTTGCTGCCCTAATTTTTCCCACGTGAGATAGTAACCCTAGAGAATTAGGGTCCTTTTCCTTCGCTAGAGAGATAGGTTCCTTTGCTAGGCTTGGGAGTCCTTGTAGACTTGATTTCTCACCCAAACAATATTATTTCATGGACTATTCTCTAGCTTGTTATAATGCCGCAGACTTACCCTCCTCGTCTTCGCACGTGTGACTGTTTCTAGCCCTAGAAATAATCTTCTTCACTTCGGCCTTCTTCCTTCTTCCTTCGCTTGTCTTGGAGACCCTTTAGACTAGGCTTTCCCTAGTCTTTTTCGGCTACTTCACTTCGCTGATTTCAAAGGTATATGAGTGCGTTATAGTGGAGTGGACAACCTCTATATATAGAGGACTGTTCCTCCTTTTTGGCTGACTAGAAGGCTAACTTGAGGACAGTTTGCAGGCCAACTTGTTATGCTTGCTTCGGATGGCCTTCTTGTGGAGGACATTGCGGCATGGAGAGGACTTGCACTTGTCTTGGAGGTATTCCTTTGACCTTATACATAGTGTAACATGCCCTCTAAGGGTCTTATAAATATATTGACCTTTTGACTTCCTAGAAGCACTTAACCATGTGCTTGACCTACTTCAATGAGCAAGAAACTCATTGACAAATAATATAAAAATAATATTTATTTTCTTGAATAAATACAAATATCAAAAGTACATTTATGAAGACCGAACCTAGTTACATTTCCTTCAACACTCCCTATTAACTAGGGATGTATTCATACAACATTACAAGGTGTTTGGCTATTATCAATATTGAAGAATTCACATAAGAGAAATCGGATTCGCAATCCATCTGTTATAGCATCATATCAATCGGCATTGCCATAGTGCAAGGCCTTGGCTAACAACTCCATCTCTTCATGAGATCATGAGCTACAATGCTAGTGAGACCAATGATTTATAGACACCTTCATCATTGTCTCATAAGGTACATACCCACTCGGGTGTTCACTAAGTATGACCTTCTAGGACTATTCTTGTCTTCGATTCCCAGCCCTCAAAGAATATCGATCCTCTTGCCTACTCTTGTCTTGGATGGCCTACACATCCTCAAAGAGTATTAGATGCCAAATGATTACCCAATCCTCCCATTCTTTCTTTCCAAGTGAAGACAAGATTGTTGTGTCTATCTTGTTGATATTTCTAAGTCTGATATATTAGAAATCCCTACTGCATTTTCTGGTTTAATTTCTCCTACTTGTTTATTCCTTTAACAAGTTATTTATATAACTATAAATACTGAAATAAACACAAATGCAGCCTTAACTCATACATAGATCAACAACTGAAATAATTGAGACAAACACACAAGGAACACCGTTATTTTTGGATAATCATCCCCAAAAAAATCCAAAGCAAGAAAACCGATGCAACAGTTCTGAGGGTTTTATTATTATGAAGATTCTCGAGTACAACTTAGGTGCCAGAAATGGCTCTCCCAACAGAGATTGTTACACGGTAGTAATACCTCTTCTCGGAGACAGATATTCAACCTCTCAGCTCTAGTCTGCCCCACGAAAATCCTTCCGACGCTTCCTCTTAGCTCTACATCAACCCTGCTATCCTTAGCATAGCTCCTGAAGTCTCTGTGTCAGTTTCCTGGCTCTCTGCGTCAGCTCTTGGCCCTTCTTTGTCACCCACGCAGGCCTCTCTGCCTCTACGTGGTCCCCAGCTGCCTCTGCGTAGCTTTTGCTGCCTCTTCGTAGCTCTAGTTGCCTTTACGTTAACGTCTTCAGTCTCTGCGCTGACCCTCTCACATTATTTCTGCCTCTCTGCTATGTACTCATTGCCCCTCGCTACAACAAATCACTTGTTTGAATTTTCTCAGCAAGCTCCACTGCAAAAGATCAAACTAACTGAACAATCTTGGTGTATCTCCAATTGACCCTCAAGTGTCCTCTTATACTTTTTCTGTTGAGTCTTCAACAACCAAGATTAAGTCTCTAATCGACGGCTAAGATTAGATTTGGCTTGATCCATGTCATTTAGAACATTCTCACCCAGTTTTGTATTAATACCCATTTTTAATTTTCCTAAGCTTAGACTTAGGAATCCCATTAAAAATATTTATTATTTTAATTTTTCTCCAACCAGGTGGAATTTCCCCAAACCATTTCTGTATGTTGGAGATCTTATGTGCCTTAGCCTTTCCACCAATTTTCATGGCTAGAGCACATCCGATGCTGCCACAAATCAACGCTCCCTCTTAGCGAGGAATGCGCTCTAGTAATGCTCCACTACTGAAACATCACACTGATCCTTCTGCACCAGTACCTGTGTTGATGCTTGGCCTGATGCCTCACACCATTTGCATTGCTGCTTCCTGTACTACTGCCCATGACACTGCCACTGCCACTGCCACTGTTACATTTGTATTGCAACTCCCTCTCAATATGCTTCCCATGCTGCCCCTAGCATTGCCACTGCTAACTCCTGCACTGCAACTCAGTTATCGAGAAGTAAGTAACTGATCTACCCAAATATGGACATCCTGTTCATTCTGGAAGCCTCATGAAACTGAAGCTGCCTTTGTTGCTATCCTGTGCTCCCTGTGTTGCCACTGTGCTGCTGCATACACCTCTGTGCCTCTCACACTGCTGCAACCTTGACTGTGCTGCCTCAGATTTCTGCAACCAAGCATTTCCTTGCTGCTCCACTACACTTTGCTCCACTCGACCTCTGTCATCTTGTTACTGTCGTTAAGGGCTCTCGTAGCCGGATATGATCCAAGAGTTTAGGCACCTCAAGGATCTTGCCCCTAGTATGTAGTCCTCTCACTACAATTCGATGTCTCCCCACCTCTTCTCTAGAGGTGCATGGGCACTCATGGCACAGTTGTCATCAGTCTCGACTTCTTTCTTGGCCTTAGCTGGAGCTGCCTTAGAGTCGGAAGCCTCTCCCCTTTTTTTTATTCTTGGGACACTGAGATGCATAATGTCCCAGCTCCCCACAATGGAACCACTTCACCTTGGAGATATCCTTTTCTTCCTCTTCCCCTGCTGTCCCTCAGATGCTATAGCCGCATCCTCCTACTCTTCCTTGATTCGACCTCCCTTGCCACTACTCCCTTTCTTGGTCAACCGTCTGTCTCTTCTTGGCGAAGAGTTGCCCACATCTCCTCCCATCATGGAAGAGTATCCCTGCCCAAAATACTTTGGACAAATGTCTCCCACTCCTCAGAGACTGCATTCAGGGCAGTTCTCACCATAAACTCCAGATCTGGTGTAGACCCCACGGAAGTAAGTTGGTCAAGAATTTCCTGCAATCTGAGGAGGAACGGATCTATTTGCTCCCCCGTCTGCATCTGATATGACCACATCTGATTTTTCAATAGCATCTTCTACTGCATGGAAGAGCCTTGTGTTGATCAGTGGTTGTCATTGATGTCAACCCAAGCAACACCAGTACCCCGATCTTGCAAGGACATTTTGACTTGACAACTCATGTTATTCTGTATCAAAGATCTTCTCGATGGATTCTACTCATCGAGATGTTTTCGTTGATATATGGTAGCCTCCCAGTTCTTCACGATTTGAGAGTTATTTGCGTTTGAAGTTAGTAACCCCAGTTAGTGGGCTAAAACCTTATGGGGTTGTAGCATGGCACTCATAATTGGTTGTGGTCATTGAATAGTCAATAATTAATAATATTTTTTTTGCTCCTAAAATCCCTCCAACGTTCACTTATTGAGGACCCTCTCAACTGAAGACATTCATATAAATAATGACCCTCATATCCTCCTCTAGTGGGGATTTTGTGGCTTCGAATAGGTCATCATGGCATTTTCGCTATAACTTTTTTTCTGCGAAGCTTCAGAAGCTGAAATTAAAATCCATTTGAGCCGAAATTTTGATGAACCTTGTGACTGAATTTCAGATCTTGGTTCACTATATTTTCAGAGATGTGATTTGAGGAAGTTAGGGATTTTGCAGGCTCGCGAATTCCATGTCAAACAGGTAACCTTGGGAAAATTGTCATAACTTTCTCCCTGACCATTGGATTCAAATTTCATAAATAGTAATAGAAAGAGGATAGGCTGTAGTTTGTTGAGTAGCATTTTCAGGGCCGAATGTTGCAACAATGACAAGTGGCACTTCGTACAAGTTTGCTCTACCACAGTAGGCTATAATCAGGTCATCATGAGAGATTGGGCATAACTCTTTCTTGAAGAATCCAATCTTGATAAGAACTGTGGGGTTGCAAAGAGGACTGAGAGGGCTACCACGAAATTTCAGACCTTGGAGATCCAAAATGACATAGATACAATAGATTCAATATCGAGCTCCTAGAAGGCAAGAAAAAGCATGCATTCAAGGATCACTGCAGTAAGGACCACTCATCAACAGTCAAGGGTAAGTCTCCTACAAGGTATGTATGATTAGTGTTTACATTTGAATTTTGAGTATCATCTCTGGCATATGTTTTTGCAGGACAATGTAAGTATATACAGGGTCTCGATTATATCTCTCTATCTCTATATGTCATAGTTAGTTTTGATACCACATTTCGGATGTCCTATTCTTGATACTACACATTGGATACTACACCAAGTCTGCTAAATCTATATGATGTTGTAAGTTCATGTTACTTGTCTTGCCATAGTTGATAGAATGGTCTCTGTTGTTGTACTTAGGACTTGGTTCATCACAAGTCTAGGGTTTGTCATCAGTTTCTATTGTATATATCTTTAGGTCAGTTTTGGATATAGTCTTGCATAGAGTCCAGGCCTATATCAAGAGTGGGAGTCTTTGTCTACTGCTGCAAAAAGTCAACAACAAAAGTGACAAGAACATTTCAGGTATGCATTGTAATTTTAATTTGTATTTATTCATTATTATGCACTTACATGTGTTTTGCAAGAAGAGGTAAGTTGAAGGGTATTTTGTTTTTCCTTTTGAGAGTGGGTTTCACTGGGCAAATTTGCATGCAAGTAGAAGAAGATTCAATGACAACATCAAGCGAGCATTCAAGAGGTGAAGTATCAAATCAAAGGAAGCATTGCAGCGAGACATCCTTTAAAGCCATGACAACCATCCGTATATTGTGAAGAAGTGTCAAGGCCAAGAGTCATCATTGTATAGTTGTAAAAGATTCATTTGTAAAAGTGTCATCATTGGAAGAGTCATTATTGTAAGAAAATCAACTTGCATAGAGTCGAAAAGGCATTCTTGGGAGGTATAGGAGTCTTTGTTGGGATGATGTCATGGTTGGGTTGCAGGTCATAGTGTGATTGGGTGTTCGGTCAAAATCATTGTAAATCAGATTGAATCGTGGATCATTGTCCCTGGTACAGGAATCCACACTCTTGTCTCATGTCATTATAGGGTGGTAGGGAGGTGCTAGGCAGGTGCATGAAGTCGCATACAGGTTGGAGCCCGTGAACACTTCAAGGTGGTAGGTTGGTCTAGGGTGTTGGGGCATCCATTCAGTTGATTATTGAAGAAATTAGGGCATTGGAACGTCCTTCCAGTGGGAGCTGGAGAAGAATGCTTTTCTAGAATTCTAGGAAGTTGTTTCTTTCATTTTAGTTGGGGTTGAAGATTAAAGAATTTATTAGAAAAGCATTCAATGGTTTTTGACCCGGAGGGGGTTTTCCACCTAAAATTTTTGTGCCTACTATGTTCTTTTATTTACTGTTATTACTGCATAAACATTAATAATAATTGAAGATTAACTAATGCTCTGAAAATATTTAAAAGTACTAATTGCTAAAAAACTTTGATTCACCCCCTCTCAGTATTTTCCAACACCTTGATACAATGTCTTCAAAGTATCCCACATCTCCTTGGCTATGTTCTTTTCAGCGATATGTGGTACGACATGATCTTTGACCCCGTCAAGGATTGTGCACTTCGCCCTCGCCATTGCATCCTCATACTTCTCATTCTCAACTTGGTCAACTGGGATAGCTATGGTTCTCAAGGTAAAGTCCTTCATGCGATGTCGGTCCAAGACTGCTAGGATTCTGGCCTTCTAGATGACAAAGTTGGAGGCCCCATCCAACCTATCCTGATCCCTCAGTCCGTTCACAACCATTCCTGCTCCTTTTCGGACTCCCTTTGAGTCTCAACTCCCCTCCTGGAAATCTCCCTCCGAGTCCTAATTTCCCTCCTGGAAATCCTCCGCCAAATGTCAAACCCCTCCTCTCCAATCCTTCTTGCAAATGCAACTCGGATCTTGATTTCTTGGCTAGAAATCCATCAAGGTAGCGACTCCCTCTACCTTGGTTCTATCTTGTTAAGTAATGTTCTGCGTCGACAGAAACAACACCCCAACCACAATCTGCCCACAACTTGCTAGGCCCCGACAACTGAAGAAACTGAGCCTTCCATCTCTACGCAATCCCGACAAAGGCTGAATCACTCCTCTAGTCAACTATGTCAATCCTACCTGGCTGAGTAGGATGACATGGCTCTTTGTGAGCCTCTTCTGCCTCTCTCTGCCTCTCCGTTGGCCCTCTCCTTGGCTCGAAATGATGACGCAGGCCCTCTGCGTCACTTCTTCTCTGCTACCTTCTACTTAGGAACGACTGTCTCTCGGGACCACTGTTTCTGCTACAAATTTTCAGATTTCCGCTGGTGCCTTCAGTTCTCCTGTGATCTGCAACGCTCTGATACCATGTTGAAATTTCTAAGTCTGACACATTAGAAATCCCTACTGCATTTTCTGGTTTAATTTCTCTTACTTGTTTATTCCATTAACAAGCTATTTATATAACTATAAATATTGAAATAAACACAAATGCAGCCTTAACTCATATACAGATCAACAACTGAAATAACTGAGACAAACACACAAGGGACACCATTATTTTTGGACAATCGTCCTCGGAAAAACCCAATGTGGAAAAACCGGTGTAGCAGTTTTGAGGGTTTTATTATTATGAAGATTCTTGAGTACAACTCGAGTGGCCGAAGTGGTTCACCCAACAAAGCTTGTTACACGACAGTAATACCTCTTCTTGGAGACAGATATTCAACCTCTCAGCTCTCGTCTGCCCCACGAAAATCCTTCCGACGCTTCCTCTTGGCTCTGCGTCAGCCCTGCTAGCCTCAACGTAGTAATTGAAGCCTCTATGTTAGCCTTTTGGCTCTTTGCGTCAGCTCTTGGCCCCTTTGCGTCACCCACGCAGGCCTCTCTGCCTCTGTGCAGTCCCCAACTGCCTCTGCATCAGCCTCTTCGGTCTCTGTGTTGGCCCTCTGGCACTATCCCTGCCTCTCTGCTATGTACTCATTGCCCCTTGCTGCAACAGATCACTTGTTCGAATTTTCTCATCAAGCCTCGCTTCAGAAAATCGAACTGACTGATCAATCTTGGTGTATCTCCAACTGACCCTCAAGCCTCCTCTTATCATTTTCCTGTTGAGTCTTCAACGAACGAGATTAAGTCCCTAATCAACGGCTAAGATTAGATTTGGCCTGATCCATGTCATTTTGAACATTCTCAACCAGTTTTATATTAATATCCATTAATATTTTAATTTTTGTAAGTTTAGACTTAGGAACCCCATTAAAATTATTAATTATTTTAATGTCTCTCCAACCAAGTGGAATTTCCCCAAACCATTTCTAGGTCTTGGAGATCTTATGTGCCTTAGTCTCTTCACCAATTTTCACGGCTAGAGCACATCCGATGCTACTAGAAATCAACATTCTTTTGTCTACATTTCCATTCATGGCCTTCATCTAGACTTACGACTGTTAGTGCTGGTCTAGTGCGTGGCCCATGAAATGGAAAAACATATTTGTCACTCCTTTGTAATCATGGGTGATCCAAAACTCCCTCTTGATCAGGGACTTGTCAGAGCTCCCTCTTAACTAGGGACTCTTTCATTCATCAACAACTTCTTCTTTGTGGGTCCTTTAGTTGCTTGATCTCCTTCCTTTCTTTGATGTCATGAAGTCTTTGTTCGAACTTCTAGGTAGGGCACCATCCATCGATCACTTTCCGTGATTGCTTCCTTCGTGGAAAGTGGCTTTCTTGTCATACATTAGGTTTTCTTGTCATCTGGCTACTCCTTTGTCATCTATCCATGCTTCAAAATACTCTCCTCATGGATGTTTTCTTGTTTACATGCTTCAACCTAGTAGCCTATCATGACTTCATCCTGATATTGTTTCAACATTGCTTTTTCTCTTGCTGGATGGCTTCTTCATCACGACATCTTTGTAGAGTAGAATCAGTTATCTGCATCTTTCATATCTGTAAGGCCTTCATAGGTGTCAAGGGTCCTTCCTTTGTCAGATTTGTCCTGCCTTCTTTTGGGAGATATCTTCAAAGTATTTTTGTCAAATAGTGGTTCTCGATGATCATGGTGTTCTTCACATGCTTGATCTCTTTCTTCATTTGCTTGTCTTTGGATAAATTGGTCAACCACCTCATGCTTCGTTAGAGCACTTCTTCATTGCTTGCTTCCTGGACTAGTCAACATTTCTTCTTGCTTCTTAGTCAACAATCTTATACTCCTTATGTGAGCATATCCTTTTGTTGACCTTTATTGCATTGTAGTACATGCCTTCGAGCATGTCTTTGGTGAAAGATATTCTTTTGTACTTGATCATGTTATAGAACTATTCCCATGACTCAATAATATACAAATGATAACATGACCAAACTTTGATGCATACATACCTCATCATGATTCTCCTTTGATCATCTTAGCTTTATTTGGTTGTCCTTGATGTGGCCCTTCTTGCTTCATCTTAGCTTGCCTGCTTATCATCCTTTTCTTGAATCTTATGAATGGGATTCCTAATGAGACATCTGCTTTGTTTCATGAATAGATTCTTTTGAAGATTCCATCATAGGATCTTAAAGACCCTAGCTTTGCAAATGTTTCTTTTCTTTTGATGATGGAGGTCTTCTAAGATTCTTAATTATGATCAATTTTCTTTCATTGTGGATGGGGTCCTGTACTAGGTATGCTCTTTGTACATGAATATCTTGAGGTATATCTACCATGCTCCTATATTTTAGAAGATATTTCTAACCATGCTTTTATTCACATTATAAATGCTATTTCTTCATGAGTATCTATAACTCTATGTACTTCATGCTTCTAGATTCTAGAAGATGTTTCTAGTCATGCAATTTCATTTTATGTTAAAGAGAGAATCCATACAGGCTGGCAGAATTTTATGCTTAATGGAAAAACCTGTGAAAAATCTATGAAACCAATTTTTCCACTAAGCATAAATTTCATTTTATTCCTACATGCTCTTATCCTATTGAAAACCTTGAAAGAAGATTTGAAGTAAAGAGTTTGACTTAGTCATAGTAGAGATCCAGAGGATCTTCCTTCTTTTGCTTCTTTTCTTCTTTCACCTCTTGAGTCATGTGAGCTTCTTCCCTCTTTCTTTGGTTGTTGTTGTTCTTCTTAAGCTTAGGACAATTCCTTTTGTAGTGTCCATATTCTTGACATCCATAGCATTAGATTTTGGACGTATCTTTGTTGTTTGTTCTTCGTGGACCAAATCCCTTTCTCTTGGCCATGGTAGCAAATGCTTGCTCCTTTGATCCCACATCTTCCTTTGCTTTAAGCCTAGTTTCCTCTGTCTTGCATAGAGATCACATTTCACTGAGTATGGTTGCTTCCTTCTTGGCATATATGCTTGATGTGAAGTTGCCCTAATCCTCAGGTAGAGCATTGAATACTACAGTTGTCATTTCTCTGTCAGACATGACTTCCCCAAGCTCTTGAAGTTGATCCCTCATCTCAAAGATCTTTATGAAGTAGGGAGCTATTCCTTTGATATCTTCATTTTGTACAATTCATTTCTTAGCGATATCACTTCTCCAACTGTGGATAGCGAGAATAGCTCTACTAGGTTATCATAAATTTCTTTTGATGTTCGAAATTTGGAGGCATAAGGAATGAGAGAGTCTTTGATGGATTCTATTAGAATCCTTTGAGCTCTTGTCTCATCCTTATTATACTTGGTTGAGGCTTGAGTTTGTTCCTTAGCAGGAATAGTAACATTCCCTTTGATGTGCTCTAGGAGTTCATTCTCCTTGAGAAGTAAATTGGTCGTCTTCTTCCATGCAAGAAAGTTATCGGTACCTACCAATTTGTTGCTTCTTGCAAAAAGACATTGATGTATATTCAAAAGGGGACATATACTTACTTGATAGCTATGTTGCAGGAAACGTTTGGGGGGGGGGGCCGCGTTTCCTTGAGGAAACGGAAACGAAACGCGTTTCCGCATTTGGTACGGCCGTGAAACGCGTTTCCGGCCGTACCACCACGTTTCCCGAAATGGAAAC
>APFE030726529.1:43676-53686 GCA_000404065.3 Pinus taeda | reverse complement strand
TATCCATTTATTCCTTGAGAAGTCATCTATAAATGATACATAGTACACAGACTTACCCAGTGATGGAACCTTCACAGGCCCAAACAAATCACTGTGCACAAGCTCTAATATTTGTTTCGTCCTCTTACCACAAGAGGGGAAACTCAGCCGATTTTTCTTCCCATATACACAATTTTCACAGAAATCAAAATCCAAAGAGCTATTACTCATACCTTCTACTATACCTTTACCATGAAGTATTCGAAGGCCCTTCTCTCCAATATGTCCAAGCCTTTGATCCCACAACATGGTCTTTTCTTCAGAGACCACTAGATTTTCTGCTCCACTTTTGGAAACCATAGAACTATTGCACCCATCAATAACAGTGCTACCTTACAGCTTGTATAGAGTTCCAATTCGAACTCCCCGTATCAATACCAGTGCTCCCCGAACCATTTTGCAGGTATCCTTCTCAAACACTGTCTTTACACCTGCATCATCCAGCTTGCTTACAGAAATCAGATTTCTAGCCAATGGAGGAATATGTAGAACACCCAGAAGTTTTCTAACCCTTCCATCTTGCAAATTCAACCTTACTTTTCCGTGATCAACAATTATAACCTTCCTATCATCCCCTAAGAATACATCACCACCATCGCATTTCTCATACTCGCAATACCACTCTCTATGGGGAGTGAAGTGAAAGGATGCCCCTGAGTCAATCAACCATGCCTCATGATCTACATGTGTACTTGAAGAAGCCAAGTACACATCCCCACCTTCATCTGAGGTAGTTTTCGCCTCTGCAAAAGGAGCATCATTAGATCCCTTTCCTTTATCATGAGCTTTAGATTTACAGTCTCTTTTGAAGTGCCCTTCCTTTCCACATTTCCAGCACACCACCTTTACAGGTTTTCCTGGAGATTTAGATCTCCCTTTAGATTTAGATCTCCCACTCAATGACTTATTGTTGTTTCTGTTTTGGGTCTGCCCTCGTACAAACAAGGCATCACCATTTTGGCTCTCCATATTTTTCCGTCTCATTTCCTCCGTCAGCAAGGATGAGACTATTTCATCAAAATGCAAGGCAGTTGCATTGCTACCTATTGCAATAACCAGACTATCCCACAAATATGGTAGAGAACACAACACACTGATGCACTTATCTTCATCTGAAATTTTAAAATCAATAGATGCTAACTGACTTACCACAGTATTAAACGCATTCAAATGTTTAGTCACTGAGTCTCCATCTTTCATCCTCAGGTTATATAGTTTTTTCCACAGGAACAGTTTATTCACTAGAGACTTAGATTGGTACAAAGTCCCTAACTTGTCCCACAAAGCCTTCGTCGTAGCTTCCCTTGATACATTCACCAATACTGAATCTGAGACACACAATTGTATTGTGCTCTTTGCCTTCTGATCCAACTTCTTCCATTCTTCATCGGTCACTCCCATTGGTTTAGTACCCGGATCTACCGCGATCCACTGATCTTTATCCACCAACTGATCCTCCATTTTGAGTTTCCACAACTCAAAACTCTAACCATTGAACTTCTCGATCCCTATCTTTCCACTGCTCGTCATCTTCTTTCACCACCAGAATCGATCTCACAGATCTCCCACTGAACAAGTTCTACCACAGGCCCGAGCGAAACCCCTCAGCGACAAAGGCGTCCCCTTGAAGCCAAAACAGCTATGATACCAAATGTAGGTTTTAACCTCGTATAGAAATTACCTGCATGTGAATTCTAAAGCACAAAATAAACAATGCGAGAGCATAACACATAAAACACATATACACAGAGATTTTCCCTTGGATCCCAAAACCGGGACTACCAGCTTGATTTTTCATTATGTTCCTTCCAATGTTATAATACATATGTATACATGCCGAAGCATCCAATACCATGGACCGAAAACCATCACGTCTAAAAAACATGTGCGAAAATCATGCACAAAACCCTAGGTGGGTCCACCCAACCTAACATAAGGTCCAAAACCAAAATTTTCCGGGGCGCTGCCCCAGACCCCATAAAGTGGGGTTACGGGTGCCCCTCAAACCCCCTGTTAACTACGTGGAAAGAATATAACACAACCCAACAGAAACGCATTTAAAAACCACTTTTCACCTCATGCACAAGTGTTTCCTTTAAATAGATCATTCTAATGACCAATATTTTATATCACACTAATTTTATCACTCATAAGTAGATTTTACCTAGACATATATTTGAACTTCATTTGACTAAGCCCTTAGGTGTATCCTTGATAAACACATCACAATCACTTAAATAGAAGATATGTTTGAAGTATGGGGAGATATTCGTCAAATCATATTATCCATGGCCAGTGTGAAACGTTTATATATTTCATATCTCCTTGATGACCTTATCTTCCATGATACCATATGGCTAGTAATTTTATGCCAACAATGTTTCTATTGGATATGCACAAGTTTGAAGATCAAATTTGTGAGGATCCATCCAACCACGTGATGACATTTCAAATCTTTTCCCCCCAAAACCCATGAAAGACTTTGTTTTCCTATATTGTTTCAATTATCCCTCACAAGAATCACCATCCAAATAACCCCCATGTACTCATTCAAATTTTGAGTCAATCTCCATGGTATTCTTAACCATTTTTCAATTAGTAGTTTATTATGGCACTAAGGTTGATATCCCTACCACGTCACCAAAATATTAAACACATCGTAAACCATATCCATGAGTAACATTGATGAATAAGCCTTTGTATGGTTGACCTTAAAGAGCCCTCTAGCTGGGGTTTTATTGCATTGGTAAGAAAAAACTTTTATTTAGCTAAGTTGGAGGATAAACAAGAGATATTGTTTGTTATGGGACATGTCTCTAGTTGGGTTTTGTTGCATTGTTAAAAAATATTTATTTAGCTAGTTTATAGGCTAAATAAGAGATATTGTTAGTTGTGGGTCGAAAGAAGAGTATCATAATAACAAATAAAACAACCATAAATTATTGATGTAATTATATTACAATTTTGACCACAAAAATTACATTAAAAATATAAGGATGGAATGCAAACAACAATACTCATATATTAGTCCAATGAAAAAATATAAAACATGTGATTATCATGTTATAACAACAAATGAATGTTAGTTGGCTCTAACACTCTCCTTCTAATAGGTCCCTTTCCTTCTTGAAACCTCTCTTTAATGATGGTGAATGATGAAATTTTAACTCTTTGAGGATATAACACAAACAAGCATGAGGGCAATGGACGGTAGAGATGGAGGGACACAGATGATTGATATCCAAGCTCATTCCTCCAATATAAGCTTGTAAATATTCTTTTCAAATCTTACCCCATGGATTTCAATTATAGGAAAAGTTAGAGATTCAATGTTGAGATAGATCTAAGGTGAATACTCCATAACCAATCGAGAACCACAATGACTAAAAATAACCCTTGGGAGGTTTTGTAGTTTGCACAACAACACCCCATTATGATATGAATAATTCGAAAAATAATGGGAACCCTTCTAAATTTCTTCTTATATCGTGATCATTACCTATTTTCAATTATTTAACTTGGATTCTAACATAATTGTACATATTTTGATTTTATTTGTTTTATAATTTTCACAAGTCTTTTTTACTTTGCTTTAATGAATTTCCCTTAATAAATTTTCCTTTGTGATTCAATTTCATCTCTATTTTATTTTTGCAGAATGTCAAATCGTTCAAAGGGAAACTATGCTAAGTAGAAATTTGGACTTAATTCATGATTCCTTGATTGAATGAAACTGAATGTTGGATACCCAAATAAGGGTAATCTAGATCCAAATCAAGGAGAAAGTATGTTGCTTGATATGTCCTCTAAATATCAAACGTGGTGCTAACATCTATATCAAGATACATTGCTACCAAATCCTCTAATCAAGTGGATGTCGAATGCCTTACATCCAAATCCAAATCCAAACGTAATCCTCAAGTTTTAATTTTGTTTCCTTTGAATGTTGAATGTCAATGATAAGTCCATCTTTTTCCTTTTAATTTTTTATTTGAATTATGTCATTTATGTTGACATGGTAGTTGAGTTGGAACACAAACGTGGCATTTATTACATGTTATTCCTTGGGCATTAATTATTAATTCATATGAACGTGGCAATTGAGTTGGACTGTTGTCGTAATAATGATCATTAAGGGAATTTTGAAGTCTAAAATGAAACTCTTAAAGAAATTATAAAATATTAGTGGAAATAATAAAATAAGATTAGATTACATCATCAAATTTTAGAGGGGGGAGAACTATTTTTTCATCTTATCTCCCTATGTATTTACTCAAATTTCGAACGGAAACACTTATGGGATGCATAATTTGATTCCCCATCCAAGGAGTACTTGTGTTGCATACTTTTAATGGACCCTACTACATGTTAAATGAGAAATACATGAAAAACATAACTACAATCACGCTTTTTCAATTTTTCATTTTTCGTGTAGCAGGGTCCATCAAAAGTATGCAACATGAGTACTCCTTGGATGAGAAATTAAATTTTGCATCCAACGAGTACTCCCGCTCAAAATTTGAGTAAAACTTTAAGAAGATAAGTTGAAAAATAGTTTTATTTTTATTTTTTTATCTTTTTACTTTTTTACTCCAAAAATGGTAAATCATCCCCGTGGTTGACATCATCATCTTGAATCCTATTGGTTCTCATAAATTTTATTTTGGTTGTACATTTTTCTTAGAAGGCCCATTTTAGACCTCAAAATTCCCCTAATGGATATCACATATAGAATCTATAGTAAGCATTATATGCATGCCTTCTTAATACTTCAAATGCCCAACTATTGGATTCACTCAATTACAAATGATCACATCCAAATCCATGACTTGGAATATAATGGCTCATTGGCATATGCCTAATTATCCAGATATAAGGTTACCTCATCTCTTTATTGCATCTAAATCTAGAAAGAATTGGAATGGCACAACATTTTGATGTTCCAGATGTTTAGATCCTATATAAGCTTTAAGTTGTGTTTGCATCTGAGTTTAGGATTGTTCTATTGGGTGAGGTTTGAAGTAATTTGAATACCTAGATGTCCAGATTTGGTTGGGAATTTGATGTTGTGAATCAATGATCTTACAACATGCATTTATGTAGATGCTTGGTTTAAATTTTACAATATAAAAACTTGAAAGTCTTCACTTATTTTTTATAATTTCTTAACGTAAAGTAATTATATACATACTACACTATCAATTATTTTAATTAAATATTATTTTAAATAGTTATAAATTGCATTGAGCTTATTCATTATATAATTTGATCAATTATTTCTTAAGTACAATTAGTAATCCTTTTGTGTCTTAAAACATTGGTTGATGTGTGTGTGTGTGTGTGTGTGTGTGTGTGTGTTTTAGGTCATATATTGTTTCCTTTGGATTGACATTTTGTCACATCTAAAAACTTTTTGTTGAGGAAACCATGCCCACATACTAGTAGATTTCACCACACGAAATGAGTATAGGTCTAATAGGTCCATTGATCAGGGATAATCATCTTTGTTTTTGGTAGGGCCATTCTCAACCATCAACAATAGTTGATGCTAAAAGAGAACCATCCAAACTCACATGAACAACCTATTAGTAAACCATCTAGAGAAGCTTCACAAGTATCTCAACCATCAAAAACATTAGTTCATTTACGACATTCGCAATAACTAGAATCCCAAACTGATCCAAATGAATAATCATAGGGAGATAGATCGAAAATACAATTAAAAAGTAGCTTGTTTCTTTTCCCTCCAAAAATATTTACCCCTAGGGTGACATCACCATTTTGAATTCTATCGGTTCTTTTAAATTTTATTTTATTAGTACATCTTTCATTTTGAGACCCATTTTTTAACTTAAAATTTCCCTAATGCATCTCATTTTGAAACTATTGAAATTAGCATATCTTTAGAATCCTTTTTGTATAACCTTGGATTTGAAAAACATCAATAGTCTTAGGTATTTACCAAAGCACAAGTAGAGACACTAGTTAATAGCCTATCAAGTTCACCATTCCACAAAATGTTAAACATCTAAGAAAAGAATAACATGTTAGAGCCAAAGGTGCGTAGCAGACAAAAATATACACGGCAAATAAATCATGCACAGAAAACACAGAAAATTAACGTGGTTCACCCAACCAATCTGGGCTACGTCCACCAAACATAGGCATCGGCAATTCTTTATTATCAAACAAGAGATTACAAAATAATCAATTTCCTCACAAACTCTCACCATCCAATATGTGTACGAGCATGAATTTTATAGCCAATAGAATCTAACTGACTCATAAATCCTCTCACAACAAATATAGGATACATTAACTCTTTCCCAACTACCTGGAGCTAATCTAGCAACAAATTCCTATTGTTGTCACGCATTAGAGATTTTTGCCTACTTTGTGAAACAGAAAATCTCAACGTTACCAAGTAAATTTTTCTAAATAATTCTATCTCAAATTGCACAAGGTAAAGATGATGTGAGCAAAGTAATTGTTATAATGTCTATTAGTGTAGGAAAATCATCGTCTCTACTTAAGAGTCCTCGAGTGTCTCCGCTAAGTTCTCCTCAAAAGTCACCTAAACACATTCCACAATACACTCGTACAACTTCACAACCACCTAGCCCTATAAGATCTTCGTCACTACCCAAATAAATGATTGATCAACAATAAAGATCTTGATTAGCACCAAGAATAGTGATTATTGTTGGGCCACATAAATGTCATATGTTAACATCCTTTTTTCTCCATTTTTAATCCCTTTTCACTTGTTATGACCTTGTATTAGCTTGTTTTAATTCTTATGTTGGAATTTAAACCCAAAGTGTTTTCCATTGCATTTTTTTGGTAAAATTTGTGTGAATTATGGTTAAATATTAGATAAATAACATATTTTGCATGTTCTTTGAAAATTGATTTGCATGTTGATTGCTCCAAAACTAGTTGTTATTTGATATTACTCTTATAACAAAAAATATGGGAAGTGAGCACTTGAGAATTTTAATATGAGAATTATTGTGTAAACACAAGTCTATCCTCAAAATATCTCAATTATGTAGATCATATTTATTGACAAAACAACATCTTATATGTGTTGCAATATTGGAACCTTAAGCTTCAATTGCAACATTGAAACCTTGAGCTACTACTACAACATTGGGTTCATGTTGCAACACTAGAACCTTGTGTGCTTTTGCTTCAACTCCATGATGTTGCTACATTGATGTTGTTATAGTGTTGCTACAACATTGATGTTAGAGTGTTGTTGCATCGATGTTGTCACAATGCTGCTACACCATTGTTGTTACAAAGTTGCTACCCTTGACGTTGTTAAAATGTTGCTATGCCCATTGTTGTTATAAAGTTGCTACCCTTGACGTTGTTAAAATGTTGCTATGCCCATTGTTGTTACAATGTTATTATAGTGCTACTATACCAACACCATTCAGTATTGCTAGTCTCAATGTTGTTATAGTGTTGTTGCATTGTTTTTGTTACAATGTTGTTATAGCAATGTTGTTTTGTAGTAGAGCTACTAGAAGTTTACCACTAGGACAATTCTTAACATGTCATGTATGAGTAATGCATGCAACATTCATCTAGTTAGCATTCAATTACTCTTCAATAAAATTAGCACACAATTTTAGCATGAACTAGAACCAGTTCCAAATATCAAAATGCATCCAATATCCAATATAGTCCACAAAAGATCAAGTGTGAATTCCTCAGGGGGTCAAAATATTAAGGAGTGATAATGATGAGATATCAAATGAGATATCTATAATATATATGTTCTATCATATCCTATTTTATCCTACAAGCCCCTCTAATCATAAAATAATGTGCAAGTAATGGCCTCAGTCACAAGTTGACATAGTAACTTTTGCATAATTGATTTTCTCCACAAATGCTAGTCGAATTATTGACGTCATCCTTGAGTGGGCTTTTCGAGGGCTAACGTTGAGGTCTTTTGGCGCCATGATTGTCGACACCTAATCTTCATGATTAAGAGAATTTTATGTAAATTATTAACTTAGGAATGTGAACAGTCATTGGGAGATGAACTGAACAATCACTCCCTATTGTATATAACAATGACCAACCTATGGAATAATATACGAATCAGTGGTTTGTTTTGTGGAGTCACTGCCTGCCCTGACATGGTATCAGAGTCAGCTCCTTGTTTTAGCTATTATGCTCCTGTAACTCCTCTGTCCTGGCCTCTGCCTCTGCCTTATTCCCCTCTGTCCTGAAATAACCTACCTCTGCCAGCGTTGCACATCTGTCCATACTGTCAATTTTTTATAGCGCTATCATTTCCTGTTTTACCGCTGAGGACTGACATGGAATCAAAGTAAAGCAGAGATCACTGAATCTGCGTTGAATGCTGAGTGCCACTGCAGAGATACGCCACCACCGATGAAGGTCCGAAGTTTCCCAGCTCCTGGTATGCGGTATTGAATCATATTAACGCTGTCCCATATTAACGTTGTGTTTCCTATTGAATGTGTTTGAATAATAACATTTGAATGGTATCTCTGCGTGGGAGACAGCTCCTGGTATCGACATTTATATGGTTTCCATTTGAATGCATTATTGAATGGTATTTGAATGCGTTATTGAATGGTATTAACGTTGTGGTATTGAATGGTATCAACGTTGCGTTATTGAATGGTATTTGAATGCGTTATTGAATGGTATTAAAACTGTGGTATTGAATGGTATTAACGTTGTGGTATTGAATACGGTATATGTTGAATGCGAATGGTATCAACATTTTATTGAATGGTATTAACGTTGTGGTATTGAATACGGTATATGTTGAATGCAAATGGTATCAACATTTTAACGTTGTCCCATTGGTAACAGTGGAATGCGTTGAATGGTTGAGTGGTATCGACATTTGAATGCGGTGTTGAATGTGGTATGGAAGGGTCTCTGCGTTTGATTGGTATATGGTATTTAAATCATATTTAAATCTCAATTTTAAATTGATCCTGCAGCACTTGTGAAAAGACGTCCACTTCAATGTAGAGTTCTATGGTTATGATCATTTGAGTTTGTAAAGGTTTATATTGGGCCGAGCCCGTATAAGTTACACCCAACGAAAAAGGGGTCATGAACATCATGCACAAATGATGCCCATATTTTTTTAAATGTTGTCTAGCACTTTAACGCTGCCATATCTTTTATTAATGGCTTCAAGGTCTAGAGAATCAAAGGGATTTATGGTGTTTTTTCTTTTCAATGAGCTTTGAAATTGCTGCTCCAAATTTGTTTCCCACAGAAATTTTTGAGTACAATTTCACTGTATATCAGCAGAAGTATTTTTTTTACAGAATGCATTCAATCATCTCTATGGTAGGAATAGTTCTCACTGGCAAGGAGAACTATCATGAATGGTCCCGCATGATAAAACACACCCTCATCTTCAATGAGTTGTGGAAAGGAGTGTGTGTCGGAGAATGAGACAATGACCCAGTACAGCCTACCTCAGACAAAGAGCTCGTCATTTGGGAAAACAAGAACAGCAAAGCTTATGCATTAATCGCAGCATCTGTAAATGAAGAGGTGAGTCACCATATTTCATCATATTCAACTCCCTTTGAAGCTTTACAAAAGCTAAAAGAACTCTATAACTCACATTCTGCACTTGAAGTCGTCCAACTCATGATTAAACTCTTCACTCTTGAACTGCAAAATAATGATCCTCTTGCTCTTGCGTCTGAAGTAAAGTCTATAATGCATGATATCAAATCCACTAAGGTTGAGCTGGATGTCCCTCTTATTGCTTTTCTCAAGGCACTTTATCCTACTTACTCCAATTATCTTGAGTCTTTGCAAGCAAATGGAAATCTCAAAGATATAACCTTTGACTCTCTTGTGAAAAGTTTTGCTGAAAGAGAGAAAGCTTTTGGAAAGAAGACAACCCCTGAGTCTTCTGAAGAGACTGTGTGCCTTGCTCATAAAGAAAA
>APFE030726529.1:30502-41067 GCA_000404065.3 Pinus taeda | reverse complement strand
CCTCTCCAGGTTTATGCAAAAGCCTTGTGAGGGACATTGGTCTGCTGCAAAAAGAGTTCTAAAGTACTTGAAGGGAACTCAAGACTATGGAATCAAGTACACACAGGGGGATGACTTCAGTTTGATCGGATACTCTGATTCAGACTTCGATGGAGACAATGAAATTGGAGTATCTACTTCAAGATATGCTATGAGTGTTGGATCAGGAGCTATCTCCTGGAGATCACGTAAACAATCAGTTCTAACAGATTCCACAACAGAAACAGAATACGTGGCAGCAGCTGAAGCAACAAAAGAAATTGTGTAGCTCAGGAAAATTCTTGAAGATTTGTAGGTAAAACAAGTACAATCAACTCCACTCGTGATTAACAACACCTCTGCAATAAAGTTGGCCAAGAACCCAAAGTTCCATGATCGAACAAAGCATATCAATACTAAATATCATTCTGATTCGACATCATGTTGAGGCCAAAAACAATCCATCTCATCATGTATCCACAAATTGCACATCTTCACCAAAGCACTTGGAAGGGAAAAGCTTGAACGATTCAAGAATGATGCTTGAACTCTCCAACATCCCTTCAGATTAAGGGGGGGAATGTTGACACCTAATCTTCATGATTGGGGGAATTTTATGTAAATAATTAAATTAAGAATGTGAACAGTCATCGGGAGATGAACTGAACAATCACTCCCTATTGTATATAACAATGACCTACCTATGGAATAATATACGAATCAGCTGTTTGTTTTGTGGAGTTACTGCCTGCCCTGACAATGATAAGCGCAAAAGGTCTCTAAAATCAAGATCAAGAGATTGGCCCCTGTATCTTGGTGTAAATCATTTTGTGGACCCCAAATGTGGGTTTGGGGCACAAAATTGGGTCTCATGGGTCTCCAAGTGATGTAATCTTATCTTTGCTCCAACATTGAGGGCATCAAAGATGGTGCTACCCCTCCCATGTCTCAAGGCACGAGACAAACCTCATATGGGTCGTTGATCAACTGCCACACCATGTATACTTCTAAATCGGTTGGGGGCATGATGGTCCAAGTGCATATCCCATTAATAATAAAGCAAATGTAGGGGCGTTGTGGGTGTTAAAGGTGTCCATAGCTATGAATGATGCTCTATAATTGTTCAAAGTCGGGTGGCTCTCAACGCATCACTTTTGGGTGTCCATATATCCCTTTAAAAGACCTAAACCCTAGCTAAGTTGCCCAGACCTATAAATGGTACCACCTGCCAATTACAGACAATATCTAGTGTTGCAACTTCCATCATCATGTGCACTCATCATTATTGCATCTAAGTGAACCAAGCTCGAAAGAAATGGGCATAGTAACACTTCATAAGTGACATCTCTTCCAAAATTGGGGCCTTAGCCACGAAATGGTGCTACTTCCCTAGGTAGAAGTGGTTAATAAACAACCCTATTAGGTGTTCCTGACCTCCCAAAGAAAGTGACATGTCCCTAGTCCACCCTTTAGTCAATAGGTGTCATGTGAATAATGATGGAACAAAGGGGGAAAGAAGTCAATGGACAAGTGCCATGGTCAAAGGGACCAACAATGATGGAATACCTTATCTTGGGTGTATAGAAGTGAGGAGAGAGCAATCATGGAGGAAAGAGTTACCTCAGCCTTTGTTTTTCCACCCCTTTATATTTTCTTTTACTTTTTCTTTTCCTTGTATTATTGCTCGTAACTCGAGGAATGAGAGCTTGCTTTGTATGATGTATAGCAGTTATTACCCCTTTTAGCATGGGGCAATTGATTGCCCATCGAGGGTTAGGACATGCAAGGGTTCATTGTCTTCTATGAGATAGGGCAACATTAGCCCAAGAACCAAATGATCGCCATATGATAGAGGTAGAGCTCATGCTTGGCTTTTGCCCACATGCTAATTTATAAGCCTCATCCATCTTTTGTAGTTTGATCGTTCTTTTGTGCTTTTGTTATTTTGCTTTTCTTGTGGCCATCATATGTTCCTTTTTTTTTCCTTTAGTTGCATCAACCTCCCAGAAGCCATACCTAAGGCATGAGGATGTGTATATGCCAGACCCCAATGAACCAATGGTCAGTTGACCTGAAGAAAGGAGGTGGAAAAAGGGTTTGTAATGTGAGATGGAAAGTGGTAAGTATGTTTTAAGGATTGATGGGGTTATAGTATCTCAATCATGGTTTCTGAAGTAGTACCCCTTCATAAAACCATGGGCTATTAGGGGAGGTCTCATTGGACTAGGATTGTAACTAACCCCCCATTTAAGGTGAGGGAACAAGATTACGAGAAAAACCCATCTTTTTTTCAAAGTACCCCATAATCCACGCCAAAATGCCCAAAGACAAAAGCATAAGCACATGATTACAAATGAATAAAGTACCTTTTAATCATAAACCCACCATCCAACATGTGCTCTTAACAAATGGGAGAGGAGATATATGATTAATGCAAGTTACGAAGATACAAGTGGCATGTTACATCAGCTACAAAGTGGCTCCCAAGGGCTCTCAGCTACTGACTGGAATAGATGAATAGGAGAAAAGTTTCTCCTAGGGGTCACCCACTTTTGGTGGGTAATAGTGCTTATAAATAATTGTTGTCGAGGGGATTGGTGTCTCCATTAAGTTGGTTACTACAAATGTTTGTTGTAGTGAGAATTGGTGTCTCCAGTGAGTTGATTCCTACAATTATTTGTAACCATAGTGACCACCTTCATTCAAGTGTTGGGTTTTAGAAAAAGCGACTTAACTGAATGGGGCAAGTTTTCGGCTTGCTTTAACTTAGAGGATTGCATGGAAAAAGGTTTTTGTGACATGGAATAATCATTTGGACATGGGCAACACTTGTGGCTTGGATAGCATACTTGAGTCTTGACCATTTCAAGACATGGATGGGAATGACCAAGTGGATTGGAGTAGTGACACAAAGACAACTTGGATGTGCAAGTGACCAAACATTTCACATTCAAGGATGTGGAGGATAGGAGATTCAACCAAGGGAGTCGGATATAATCGACCCGGGAAGACTTGGCAATGGACTAGGGTACCAAGGAGGATTGAGCTAGACTTGGGCAAGGTTGTAACATTAACAAGAACAGCAGAAGGGCAAGTTAAATTGGCACACAAAGACTCTTCACGATTTGGGTGTGATAGGGGTTGGTGTACTGCAAAAGATTGGCTAATTACCAACTAGATAGTGAAGCCAAGGTTTTGTAGATGACTTGTTTTAGGGCATGATAGTTGGAATCCAAAATATGTGTAGATGGATCGAATTGCAAACATTATGATCAGACTTGCACACGACAGTTCATTTTCAAGAGACAAAAACTGACTATTGGAACAGCCATCTAATCAATTCAATGCTTGGGTAAGTGCACGGAAACATGTGAAGGAGGTCAGAGGTATGGATGCACAGTGGATTCAAATGTGCATCACTTGGGCATCACAAATGACCACCGCCTCAATGAAGATTGGATGGCAACAACAAGGAAGTTGGAAGATGTGACAAAGGTGCATATACAAATTACTATGATTGGGCATGAAGCACATCTCAAGACTTGGACGTGACAAGTCGAATTATCTACCTAAACAATGCAAGGCTTGGGGCACATGCAACATGTAGAAAAGATGACAGATAGTGGGAGTACAGACATGACAAAAATCGAAGGAATTCAACAAGTTGCACCAGTTGGAGTGGGACGACTTACGTTATGATTGTTGGAAGTTGCCAGGGATGGCAACATCTTTGAGTGGAAGAGTATGTAAGGATCTCGGTCTATCAATCAACTAAGTCATTCTTGTAACCAAAATGCCATCCGAAAATGGTAAATGCAGTATTAGATGATAATTATTGTTATTATTAGCTAAGTAAAACCCAAAATATATTATTCCCTTTTTTTTCAAAAATTTAAAAATATATATATATATAGACACACACATAAAGATACACAATATCAAATCTCAATAGCCAGAATCCCCTCAACCACTTTTTCCCAACATGTCAATAATAGTATCCCACAAATGCATGTGATTAATAGTATTGCATTTCAGGGAAAAAATTCACATCCTTATTTCTCATGTTGCAGTAAAGGCACTCTGCATCAGAGGCACAAAATAACAAGGTTTTTCAGTGTAGTTTCTATCAAAGTCCCACGATATTTTGACCATCTTATATAGAAAACATCCCACATTACAATGATGCTAACATTTTTTTCTACTCCGATTTCACTTGAGCTCACTAAGACAGATATCCACAATCTATTTCAGCTTTTGACAGCTTCAGTTAATACTGAATCCTTCAGGACTGCCTTGTGATTATGCGGAAAATGCATGTATACGAAACCTCTTCAACGGGAGGGGAAATACGGAACCAAAGTTGGGGTAGCCAAAATAAATTTAACCCATAAAGCATAACTCATGTTTAATGGAATTGGTATTTTGTTAGATACAAACTAGCTAGGGTTAAGAGAATGTTTTGATGTAAGACAAACTTAGTAGTTCAGAACACAAATAACAATACTTCTTTCACCAAATTTCAACAAATAAAGAACAATTAAAAAAAAACACAGAAATGCCGTAGGGTATTAACTGAACAAACCTGCCATATTAAATAATATACAAAGATTAAGAGAATCATATGCCCCTTGTTGAAAAATGGATAGGGAAATAAAAACACAATTTGTCAAAATTGCAACACGATATTGACGCATTCCTTGTGAAAAATAATTTCAGACTGAAAGACTTCCAGTCTGACAATAACAATTTTAACAGAACGGGCTAGCTGAAACTGGTCAATTTTCTCAATATACTGAAGACCCTACAATGGAGATAGATATGAGCTCTTATAATTTTCTAGTAATTCAGAGCTGATAGATTAGTATATCCAATCTATCTAAGCAGGATTTTTACCATCTTTGCAAATGTATCAGTGCCTCCAGATAAGAATGCCTCCAGCTACTCTATGCAGAAAAATTTTGTGACAGGATCAGTAGCCTCTCCGGATGATAGCTTTGATTTATAAATAAACTGGACATCCATCAAACGATGGTTCTCCTTGGAGCGAGTCATGGAAAAAGTCCCTTCCAGGACATCGTCTCTCATTACTCGCATAGGAGGATGCAACAGAAACACCTATGTTAAGAGAGAAACAGAAAAGTTTTATCAAACCGCATCATTAAAGTAAAGCAGCAAATATCAAAAGCACAAATTACATGTTGAAAAGCGCAACGAAATTTTCCCGAACCTGCTGACCCCAGTGCGTTGAATTGTCTATACTAGGAGCTGTTGTCAATTCAACCTCATTAGCTGGGCTAGAAGGACTTCCCTGGGAAGGCCAAAAACACAAATTTTGGTTGTATGAAATCCAGTCAACTCTGTAAAACAAATAAACTAAAATTTAGCAGCATTGTGGACAAAAAGAAAAGGATTCTTATATTTTATAGAAACAAGGTCAGCTTGCTCACTCGAAAATGGACATCGAACCATCCAGCAAATCCACTGAATCTCCCCTGTTCAATTATAATGGGAGTTGTAAAGTTTGAATGTACACTAGCAATTTCATCCAGAGTGGCTGTGAGGCAATCCATTTCTTTGACGATAAAAGGGGTGCCAATTACTTGATGTGGATGAAGATTGTTCCAAAGAGATGTCTGCACAGAATGTTTTACTCTCCCTTAAATCCAAGATACACTTCAAGATCTTTAAGCCAAATCAAAAGCATACATAAAAGATACTAAAAGGATATATAAAAAGATACTAAAATACCCACTACAGAAAAAGGTACTAAACATCCATGAGTCCAGACAATGTCTAGGAAAGCAAAGCACGTAGAAACAAAATACAACACTCTAAAATGAACATAAGCCCCATATACAACACTCTAAAATGAACAGAAGCCCCATTGTTAAAAGATCTAAACACTCTACAGAGTCAGGACCTTATCAAATGAAGTTTCAAAATACAAAACAATTTAGTGCTGTGAAAGAATCCTAGTCATACATGTCAAAATTGGTTTAAAGCATTTATCAGGGAACTTTTCAATAAATATCCAGTGGTCTTACACGTTCTTAATCTTTGCCCTAAAATGCTCCAATGCACAAGCCAAGGCCCTTTCAAGGAAATCATTTAGACAATGTGTAAAGAGTGCCTACGTTTTAAGGACTACATCCAAACTTCAAAGCATACTTCAAATGTGAATCATTCACAAAGAATATACTCCAGAGTCCAATCCATGAGATATCTCAGGATGTGCCAATCCTGTGGCAGTACCAATGTTGAGATCAAGGAGGGAGGCACTATATGCTAATAAAGACAGGACAGATTATCATCAACATAAACTGTGTCCCAGACAACAGGCACTGGTACAATGGGTGCTATATTAGCAGCAAGTAATGAAGCACTGTAACATGCAAGAATTAAGACACTTCTGACCCCTCTAATTCAGATAGTCTGCAGCTTTACTTCTGCAGGCTTTTAACAGGTCTTGGATTTCTGAGAAACAGATTATAATATAGATTAGGCAGAACTTGTGGACTCAAACACTTCTCAAGAAAAACATACCCAAAGGTAAGAAATTTACTTTGAATCCAAAGAAAAGAAAGTATTCCGGAGAATTCATTATACTTGATTTGATTTGTCTATTTTTTGCATTCTTTCCCTATGCTTGATATGAAAAGAAAAATATGTCATTTACTCACCTGTAGATAATACTTCTTTTGTTCTCCAGAGTAAGGCTCTGTTAGGACACTCATATCAACACCATAAAAGTCATTGGTATCCTCAATGAAGTTATTCCAGTCAGCCATAGCATTTTCATAGTCTAGCAATTTTTGCTCCCCCTGACCAGACCTGATTGGCGCTAGCCACATTCGTGCATGACTGGGATACCTGCAGCATGCAAACGTTTTATGCTACTAGACTTGAAAAACATTCTCATTTTCTCAAAATTGTCCTCCCAAAAGCAGAGTATCTCAGTGAACAAGCAAATAAACAATTTAAAAAATGAACCCTTTTGCAACCCATAGAAATTACTTCAGAGTAAAGTGACAGCAACATAGAAGATAGATATCAAGAATGAAAATGTTTATGCAATAATCAAGGTGGCTACTTTATATGGGTTGCAATAAACTGAAGAATATAAAAGATACAGATGAAGACAAGCTCCAAGAAAAGTAGCATTTCAACAAAGATAGTAACAAGAAAGAAAGCATAAACCCTTTTTGAAATGGTAGAACACCGCACCAAGCAAATTAGGATGAAGAACAGGAAATCAGTACTCTGGGGCAAACCACCTGCAGCTTATTGTAGGAACAGACAAACTACAGAGCCAAACCAATCATCGGTTCAGCTCATGTAAACCCTGCTAATTGATATCAGCAGCGTCAATTTGTTAAATATAGAACAACTAACCTCAAAATTACGTATGTCAAGGCAAATAGCTACTCGAAATATTTTTGAGCAATTGCACAGGAGCACCAAGGGCTTCCTAAGCTGGACTTTTCACTTAGAAATCCCCCAAGATTGGCATTGTGAAGAGTCTCATGCAATGTCTCCAACTTACAACTGAGGACAAATAATTGAAATCAACCACATGCCAAGATATGCATTCAGTCTACTGTTGAAAGAATTATCTGTTGAAATGTTATTACTCAGATGGCACTAGCAAAAACTCGCACAAGATCACAGGTAGAGGAGCTCTGATGCTACAGGGAACAGGTTGCGGCAATCCAGAAAGAGGGCAAATGGGGCAGTTATCCATGATCTTAAAGCAGCAATCCAGGATTCTCCTCCTCTAAGGTGGTCCTGTCCTTGCCACCTTGGCCATCCAAAATGACAGCATGACTAACGTAGGGGTGAATCATTCACCATTTCCATACACTGTTGAAGTTGAAACATAGCTTTCTGGAACTCTTCAGGGACACTTCTTGATGTGATTGGTACAAAGGACATCCTCGTTCTCCCATGCAAGCTCAACACAGACACTACCAACCGTTGGAGTCTATCACTAATCTCTGGCCTACAAATAGGGGATATGCCAATCTAATACTGTTTGAGATCTGCAGGGTTTTCATGCCTCATCCATGACTCCCTCCAAGGTGGGGTTTCTATGATCACATCAGATAAGCATGTCAAGTACATTTGAGTCCGTGTTCGTTACTACAACCCCTTAACTCAAGATGTCTACATTGTGGTCTGCTACTTTCCTCCAACAACCTCACAGTTTGCACCCCACCAGGACCCCTTTGCCATTATGTACATAGATATCTCCCACTATTCCGCTTTGGGCAAGGTTATCCTTTTAAGAGATTTCAGCGCCTGTACCAGATTCCTACAAATTTTGATTCACAATGGGATCTAAGGTGCACTTTGACTCCAAGAGATTGTACTGGACATCATGAATTTACTTAAGTTTCAACAGATGATACAGGACCTCTCACAGCATAAAAGCAGCACCTCCTACAAAATGGTGTGTCTCGTGATTTTGTGCTCCTGAATGGTCTACCTTCCCTTACTCTGGCAGTTTCACATGTTTTCCTCAGAGGAGCCAACGTAATCAATTACATCTTGACAAACTGAGAGCTCCTTCCCAACATTCTTCACTTTTCACTATCCCCCTCCCCCCAGCTAACAATGACCTCCTCTCTTTTTCTCTTGGAGTCCCCTGCTCCCTTCCCCCCGAGTTGCCTACACACCCTGCCTTCATCAGTTGATCCCCTCCCTCCCCCACTTCTTGTCCATCACAATAACATTAGACAAATATGAACTTCTCTCTATGGGCCCTTGGGATGTTTTTCTCAATGCAACCCCCACTCCACTAGACATCCACCTCCACCAATTACCTTGGCTCCTACATAACGAACAGTTAATTCAACAAAGAATGCAAGTGTTCCCACAATCATCTGTTGGAACAAGAAGTTAAGTATGTTCATCACATCATTGGATCGTCTGGAGGTTGTCAATCAACGATCAATAGTCAACTAGGAGAGTCAACTACGTGGTCGACAAGATGGTCGATTGAGCATTCAACAAGTCAATTGGGTCAACCAGGGTTATGCATAGATGGCCTGATCGATCAATCTATCATTAAAAATATTTGATCTAATGTGTGTTTTATGTATGTTAAGCTCATTTATGCTTAAGTGCTATAATAGTGTGTTTAGACACCACCTCTTCATGGTGTTGAAGAATGTAGCTAGTGTCAGTCTTCGTAATTATATTTGAGTCATGATGTAATGTATTTGTCAAAAGAAAGAAAGAAAGAAAAATATTATAAAAGAAATTGACTTATTAAAGCATGGGTTTCATGCTTGGGTCAAAGTTTTTAGGTCAATGCCTCCATTGTAGGCCATAATGTAATAGACCCTTCTTGGGCTTCATTTGTCAAGAAAGAAATTTATTTTAAATGTAAAATAGGTCAATTAGGCCTCCTCCACCAAGTTGGCCTCAACAAGGGAATTCGACCTCACAGACTCACTATATATTGGAGCAACTCAACTCATTTGGAGACACATGCTCAACAAGTTCGAACTACAGTAGCTGGAAACAGTAAACAGTGTAAAATTCAAGGAAGAAAAAAGAAAGGTCTAGCGAAGGAAAAGGAGGTCGTTATCTAGCTAAGGAAGTTCGAATTTTTCTATCTTGTCTCACACGTGCAAAGGAACTAAAGCTGCAGGAGGGCTGAAATTGCAGTGTTGAAGCTGGGCCAAATCTCTGATGCAGTAGGGTTGAAATTTGTCCTTGATGCAGTATTGTTTCAGTCGACCTTTGAAGGTTGGAAGAACAGTTTGAAAGCTGACTTAGTGGAGGAGGAAGGTCTTTGGTTCTAGGGTCTTGGTCCGTCTTAATTTGAATCTACTGAAGAAAGAGTTCTGACTGGGTTTCCCTCTATAAAGGGGTTTTAGCCCTGGCTGGGTGCCTACTTTTGGTGTCCCTGATATTCATGTTTTGGCTTTGATGATTGCTTGATGAGAAGAACATAAAGAAGTTCATAAGAACATAATAATATCACAAGCAATTGTCAATATAAGAAAATCTTTCTGCCTTTCCGATTTTCTAACACTTGGAATGTATAGCCCCTTGATCTACTAATTCCCTGGTTCTCCAAAATGGTATTAGAGCTATTGGTTTGAGACCTAACATGTTGCCCACAAGTCTTTTGGAGGCTGTCACTTGCACACACTCCTCATGAGTCGGATCTCGTTGGTAGATTGACTCAATATTTCAAAACTTGAACATTAAATCATTGTTTATTTGTAGATTACGATCATGAGTTCAAAGACAGAATTATGTTTTTTATTGGCCACACTTATGGTATGTCAGCACAATATATGGAAACATTACTAAAGAATATGGTGCTTTTGCAATTTACCAACACTGCAATTACAAATCTGAAGCATGATCATTAAAACTTTGTCATCAATGAGAAGGAGGCCAAGTCTATAGGAGTCGTGACAACCTACCTATGTTGCCAGGAAACGTGGGTGCGGGGACGGGGACCGGGACCGGGACGGCATTTTTGGAAACAGGGTGCGTGGGTTCGTCGGGTAATATAATAATATTAAATT
>APFE030726529.1:8534-30318 GCA_000404065.3 Pinus taeda | reverse complement strand
ATGTTTAGTCTCTCCCATATAAAAACACAATTTTTTTCATAGGAGATTCTTCTCAACCTGATAGTGGTCTAGACTTTTCTTGATGTCTAATCATCCACCTGCCCCATGCATGGTGTGCTCTGTGGTAAAGCAATCCCAAAAAGTTAAAACAGTGGCAGCCTTACCCTTCCACAAAACACACTTATTCATTTAGGCATATTTTCCTAGTTTTAATCTTAACATGATGTTATCAGAATGCTGTGAGAAATTGGCAGATTTTGATACTTAATTTAGCCATTTTCCAAAATAGCCCTTCGCCATTTAACAGCGTCAGCTGATTACAGCTTATGGCTGGTCTCAATCCTACTTTCTATTTGACCGAAAATGTTTGAACCTGTATGTGTGCATTTACAGTTTATAATTTGATGGTTATTGACTTATTTGGCTCAGGAATGAATGTTTCATAAATTCATTCCAAATTGATTTACAAGAATCTGCAGGCTCAAATTACAGAGTAAGAGGTCTCTTTTCCAGTTCTGGTTTCGATGCCATATAATATTAAAAGCATTGAAGATCCACAAATACAGGAGATTCATAATTTACATTGAGACGCTAACAAACTTTGGGCATAAGTTTTGAAATTGTTTTTATAAATTTATAGCATAAGACTAATGGAGAGACTGACCATAAGAGTCTCCTGCAGTAGGAAGGGACTCATGAATGTGCAAACAGCTACCCTTTTTTTTCCAACTATGGTCATCACCTTATTAAATATTTCCACAAAGCTACAGCCAATATGATATGATATTCTGCTTGTGGGATTGTACACCCATAATGTTCCTTTTATAATATTGAGATATCATAATCATATATGATTTCAAAATACTGTGTCGCTCATAAGTTTTGAAAAACTTATCACTGTTGATAAATTTTTACAATGATTCATTACCCTTGAGCAGCACGTCATGCCCACAGAGCAATGCTAAGGCATGTGAACAAAGACAGTCTTTAGAAACTGTAATCTTTGGAAATGATGGCAGAAAATTTCCTTGAGAAACATTCAGAAGACTTTACAACCATCTCTAAAGGACAATCCAGAACAATGACCATCAATGACTCCAAAAATGATATCATTCGTTTATGGCATATATTCTATATTCTATGGCATATCATTCGTTTATGGCATATATTCTATATTCTATGGCATATCATTCGTTTATGGCATATCATTTTTTAAATTTCAATAATAATAAAAAATTATTTGAAAATTAAATTTTTAATATAGTTTTTTTATGAAGAACCCAAAGAACCCAACCCGAAGAACCCAAGAAGCCAAGCACACGAAGAACCCGGAGAACCCGAAGAACCCAAGAACCCAAGCACCCGAAGAACCCAAGAACCCAAGAACCCGTTAAAGGAAAAGAACCCAATTTTTTTTTTTGAAGAACCCGGTTCTTCTGGGTTCGTCTGGGAAGAACCCGTACCCGAATCCGGTACTTGGGTGCGGGAACCCGGGACAGGTTCGAGAACCCCACCCCCGGGTGCGGGTACCCGTGCAACACAGCAACCTACATCTCCAAAAACATTGGCTTTCATACAAGCAGGATTCACGGTCCTAATCAAGTCTAGAGGAAACTAAAGACTCTATCTGACAAAACTAGGGGAAGTTTGGTTATGCAGATTGAGGAAGAGTTGATCTCTCTTGATCCTCTCTGTTTTGAGAGAAATGAAGATTACTTCTCTTGTTGAAGTCTTCAATTGAAATTGGGTGAATAAGGGCAGGATTTTCCAATGAATGATGGTCAGTGTATGCAATCTCAGTGAATATAAAGACACCCTATGATTTATCTTGTTCAACACTTTGTGTTGGATGGGCTTCCAGAAAAGAAAATGGTAAGGCTTAGTCCTTTGATTCTTTCTATGGTTTGTTAATTAGTACAAGGAAAAAATTGCTTGATGAAGGGAAATTTGAAGTTAAGTAACATGTCCATTTGCTTAAGTGAAAAAGTGATATAACTAAAAAGAAAGAGGTCAAGCAAGCAATCAAGAGAAAGAACGGGATTACATCAACCAAAATATTAACAAGAAGCATGAAAATTAGGCATCGACTAAGAAAGGTAGGAAGAAGAAGACTTATCAATATTATGGGAAATTAGTACTTGCAAAGTATGCTTGTTGGCAAAAGACTAAATCCTTGAAGATAAATTCAAGTAGCTTGAAGGAGATCAACCTATAATGTCAGCTTTCAAAAAGAAAGGTGGATAACTATATGTTTGCCATTAGTGCTTCTCAGGCTTTGAATACTCATACTTTCAAAGCGAATGGTTATTCGACCCTCGTTGTACCCATCACATGGTTGAATATGCCTCTCTTTTCTTCATTAGGTCAAACTACAAGAAAAGAAATTTTTGTGGCATATTATTAAGTGCATACTATTTTTGGTTGTGGTAAAATTGAATGTCAAAAAGGTATGATCATTGATGTGAATCATGTACCAAATTTAAGTGCTAATTAGTGGTTTGTAGTATGTACCCCAATTAACCCAGACTAGCAAGAAGGTTAAATTTTGGCCAATTCATTGTTAAATTTCCTGCAAACCTAGCACCTGACACTTAATTCCTAGCACATTGCTCACTGAGATGCCTCTCTCAATCTTGTGTTGTAGTGTGTATTTCTCCTCTCCTTAGCCTTGCTTTTATAAATTTACATTGAACTAAATCCCTAACCCTAACCCTAATCTCCAAAGTGATTAATGGTCGAGAATAGATCTCGCCTCACTTGAGATAAGCAGCTAGGATTAAAACTAATCACTAAAGCAAATTATTTACTTTTCCTAAGTTTCTTTTAGCTCAATAAACCAACATAATAATATATGTTTTTTCCTAAGTTAGACATAGGCTAAGTTACTTTACCAATCTTGCTCACACTAGAGCAAGTACCTAAGGAGACTATGGGTGACTTCTGCACGCCTAGACACAAGGCCTGTTCAGAAGTACCTACCCAAGTCCCAAACTACAAACGTCAACACTCCCTCTTACTAATGGAGGTACTTCTATCATCTAGCACTAGCTTTGATTCTAGACTTGTATCCCCTGCCATGGTTGCTCCCTCTAAACTGGAACACTTCCCTGCTATCATCCTCAAAATCTGCTCCCCATGAACTTGTTCCTAGAATCATCCTGCTTCCTGAACACCCTATAAGGTCATCTCATACCAAGAGACCTTCTTAACAGGTTTTGAGGAATCTGTCGACTACTCCTCCCTTCCAGAACTTGAAGGCTAGCTCCCTATGAGCTGCTCAACCTTCAAAGCTTCCTGCTCCCTGTTCTTTGTCACCACTCTGCTTCCTATTGTTGCTCGAATAGGATGACCCTTTACCCTGTATAGGTTGCTCTCTCTAAATCCAACAACATGGCCAACATCTGACCTAGATCCCTTGGGTCTAATCAGTACTTGTCCATCCTAGAATGCCACACAAAAACCCTTCTTACCAATCATTGAGAATGAGAGCAAATTCCACCTAAGTCCCAACACCCATAGTGCATCACGTTCTCTTGTTCTAAGTCCATTTAGCACTAATGTGGGTCTATCTCAGTCCTATGAGACACTCACGAAAGCTCCTGCCAATCCCCTATCTAGTAAGGTCTCCCTCTCTCCCTTTGAGGGTTTACACCTGTCAGTCCTATTAGTTGTTGGTGTTATCCTTCATACCTGTTGTTGGCCACTACTAGCTCTGCCAACAAAACTTGGCTCATGTTTGTCGCAACAAATCCCCTGCCCAGCAACTTCTTACTAACCTTACTAACCGCAACATCCTACAATTACTCGATCATGCCTGACGCAACACTCTTCTCGTGACACAATCCTCAACACTACTTTGTGGCACGACCTACTACAATTGGTCCTTGTTGCCAATCATTCTCCTCCTTGGCAGTTTGCGGACTATCCTCTTCCACCTGCCCTGACATTTGATGGTTGTACGCAGCTGCACCCACACACCTAATTGCTCTTGCATGCTGCAATCTATGCCATGTGCTCCACCCACAGCTGGACTAGTTGCTCTGAAATCTCTAGCACCCACTGACACTTTGAATGACCTTCGCTCGACTATGCAAACTTGCGACCATTCTCGATCTTGCTAGCTCTACACTGCCTACAATTAATCGTCCTGTGTGTGGCTATTGGTCATGCACCATTAATGTTGATGGCAAAGGCCTTATTGATGACTCATCAAAACCTATCCTCCAAAATTCTCTTCTTCTATACTTTTTCCAAATGTCATCATCACTGATTTATGGAATTGAAATTGGTGTAGGAGATTTACCATTTAGGATTAGATATTATGTAATGTCTCCTCTATTTGGTCTCTCTTCTTTCATAGTTGTACTAAAGATCGCCTACCAGCTTATGGAATCGCATTGGCTTCAGATATAGAATGTGGGCCCTATTCAACATTAAGGGGAATGTGAATCTTGTGATATAATGCCTTCTATTTGTGGCCCCATGTTCAAATTAACAAGAAACATTGAAAATAGGGGTGTTAATTTCATTTCCATCCATAGCCAACCTTTTATTGAGTTGGTTATCTATATGCCCACTCTCCCTTATATTTTGGTGTGCTTTATTAAATTTCCATGGAACTCTGCAACTAATTAGATGAATAACTAAAAACTGAAATCTAGTTTACTTTCACCAAGATATAGAGTTTCATAACAATTCGTAAGCAACAAAATAGAAAAACACAGAGATAAAAACACACGCACAAATTGACACTTTTATTTTCTCAAGAAACACAACACGGAAAACCCGCTTGCTTGATGTGCCTATTTTATTGATTGTCTTGGAGCAATTAAATCTATTACAAAGCAATTTGTCTCTCTTGACAAAAGCATTCTACTTTTCACATCAATCTCATCCGATACAATTGATCTTGGCCTACCTTGATCACTCCTTGATCTCAATTTCTACACACAATTGATCCTTTGCTGCCTCGACTTGCTCTACAAACCCTGCTGACTTGCTTCAATTCTACCCCTCCTTCCTTGCGCACTTAGCCTCCTTATTCCTTACATTGATCTCTTATTTCCTAGCGCATTTCTACCCCTATTTCTTAGTACACTTTATCTCCTATATTTTAGGACTCGAGCTCCACACAACCAATTCTCGTAAATTCTAGCGCACTTGTTGCTCCTATTCTTTAGGACACAATTCCTAAGCTCCACAATCAAGGTGCCCTCACACTAACTCGTGAGCTTTGTCTTGTCACAAACCTTTGTGCACAAAATAATTGTGATTTACATGTTCCTTCATCCTCTCTTTATAGGTGAACTTCGATCCATGCCAAGAGGCCTAGCTTAATTTAGAACTCGAGATTTTATAGTAAGTTAATTGAGATTGTTACTCTTTCTCCTTCCAATCATCATTGGAGTTGTTAAGTTGTGCTCTCTCCAATCAACACTGGAGGTTTAACTCTCTCTTCCTTCAATCAAGACTAAAGACTAAATCACTCTAACTAAACTGCTAACTACCACCTTGTTCTCTAGTAAAAACGATGAAGACTCCACTTAACTAAAGTTCCAACTCTACACATGCTAACTTGATGATTATTCCAGTAAACTAGCAATAATTCATTATAACTGAAGTCTAACTCATGAGGCCAACTCGAGGTCTTCAATGGCTAGGGCACAAGCCAGAAGACCTTGCTCGCTACATTTTCAACATGCTCGACCTTAAACTTACTTGGGTATTTTCATCCATGGTCAACCATTTATTGATTTGGGTATCTATACACCCACCCTCACTTCTATTTCGGCATGCTTGACCTTAGTTGGGTATATCTATACACGCATTGTCACTTGTATTTTAGCCATAACTGACCTTATATTGAATAAGGTATTTATCCACCCACTCTTGCTTGTATTTCAACCAAACTAACCTTACATTGAGTTGGGTATCTATGCGATCAAGTTGTCGCTTAACATTATCAGTCTTGGAAGATTCAAGAAAGATCACATCTCTGGATATTGTAAACTTCTTCTTAACTTCATCATAGAGACTATATGCTTTGGAGGTATCTGAGTATCCCAAGAAGATACAGTTGCAACTCCTTGAACTGAGTTTGTTTCTTTGTTCTTTAGGTACCAATGCATAACAGGTGGAACAAAAGGCCCTCAGATGTCTCACCGAATGAATGTGGCCATACACATTTCATAAGGAGTCTTGTTTTTCAGAGCATGAGATGGACACCTATTCTTTATATACACAACACATAGTGTTGAAATGTGTAACTAGGTTCGGTCTTCATAAATATGAAATGTACTCTTAATTCTTGTATATTGTAAAAATAAAAGAAAATTTATTATTATTTTGTAGCATGGGTTTCATGCTCAAGGTCTTTTTAGTAGGTCAAGCACCCATTGAGTGCTTCTAGGGTTCTTTTCTAGTGTCAAGAAGTCAATAGAGTCATTGTCATATGAAGAAGACCCCATTCGGCACATTGTATCATGTGAAAAGAATTATTTTTTGTATTTAAAGGAGTCAAAATACCCTCCAAGACCAAGTCGACCTGGCAACTAAGAAGTTAGCCTCATTAGGGCATGGCGTCCTCCTTGAAAGCCTATATATATGAGGGAACTCGACCTCATATGGACATTCACTCACTTCTCATCATCCAAGCGAAGGAGAAGAAAAAGAAAGGCAAGCAAAGAAGGATAGAAGAACGAAGGACGAATTTGTTGGGTTATTTCTCTCACTCTCTCGTGCGAAAGAAAGGGTAGGGTTTTACAGCTGCACGGTGGAACTTGTGAAAGTTACAGAAAGACGGTTGAGGAAGGGACTCTTAGGTCAACCTTCCTCAACTAGGTGACCTAAGAAGCCTTGGAAGCCCTTAAATTGCTCACACGTGTGAAAGCAGTAATTGTTGCAGTGGTCGAAAATTTCAAACCTACAGTGGAGGCCAAAATTTTGTAGTCGGGAGTTGAAGTTGTGCAACTCGAAGAGGTTTGACTAGGTTTGACTTGGATAGAAGAAGCATATCATCAAGAAGGTTTCGCTTGGTCTTGGAAGGGTAGTGGTCTTGGTATAGAGGTCTTGGAATTCGTCATTTGAAGAATTTATAAGAAGAGAAGAGATTTGTGGGTTTTCACCCCAAGTGGAGATGTTTTGGCCCTGACTTATAGTGTTGAAAAGTGTAACTAGGTTCGATCTTCATAATGACAAGTGTAATTGTGATTTTATGTAATTGATGAAAAGAAGAAAAATAAAATTACTATTGTAATGCTTGTCTCATGAGTTTCATGAGAAAGGAATTTTATTTTAGTGATGGCTCACATTGTGAGCCTTTAGGATTTGTCATCTAATCATAAAAGTCAATTTGAGTCTATGTCATGTATGAAGGACCCTTCTTGGAAATGTTACATATTTATATAAGTCCTTAAATAAGTTAGAAAGCCCTCTAAGACCAAGAAAAAGTATCTTCTTCAAGTAGCTTCAAGATGGAATAAAATATCTTCACTAAAGGACATGTCGGCTCGCCCTCTCTCAAGTCGGCTTATTATGAGGCTACAACAACTATAAATAGGTCAGCACGACCACATTTCATAGCAGAAATTTCGGTCAAGGTCTGAAGTCAGTAAGTAGTGCGAAGATCAGCGAAAGGGAGTCTTATGGTCAGCGAAAAGAAGGCAAGAAAGATCGATGTACCTCACATTGTTTTGGGTTTGTTTTGAGCGCTGAAGTTATCCATACGTGCTAGGAATCGCTGTTGTCCAAACTGCAAAAAGAAGTCGAAGTCTAACAGTCAGATTTGAGCCCAAATCAAAAGAAGACAAGGGTGTATCTCTAGCCGAGTTACCAAGGAAAGGAACTCCCTCTAATGCGAAGGGAATCAAATCATAAAGGGAAGGTTTTATGAATGAATTAGGGTTTCTAAATTATGGTCGACAACTGCAGACCTAATTCAAGGAGGTTGAAACTTTGAAGCAAAAGAAAGTCGAAGTTGAAGAGGAGCCTAGAGGAAGGAAGGAGCAAAAGATTGACTATCATTGACTAGGGATCTCATAAAGGAAACTTGTATCTTGGTCTTGGAGTGGCAAATAGGTCAAGGTTCTTGATCTTGGTATTTGTCAATTGGAATCTCTATAAGAAGAAGAATTTGTTCGGGTTTTCCTCTCAAGAAGGAGAGGTTTTAGCCCTGGCTGATAGCGTATATTTTGTGTCTCTTATCGCTTTATGGTTTATGCATTGCCAGTTGTTTGATGAAAAAGAACACTCATAATCTAAAGGAAGATCATAATTTAAGAAAGTAAAAACCATTCACAAGCAGTTACTAATCAAAGAGAAATCACTTAATCTCTGTGCCCTATATTTCTCAACACAGTATCAAAGCTAAGGTGACTAAGTCAAGGAAGGGCATCTTATCAAGGGACACTCAAGGATCAAATCTCAAGGAAGGCATCAAAGCAAAGATCAACTTGAAGTCAAAGGAAGCATCATACCCCTAGATCAAAGAAGTCTACAAAGAAGTATTGGGATTATCATCAAGAAAAGAAGGCAAAAACCCTACATCTACTCAAGTTGAAGAAATCTATGAATCAAATTAAAGTGTTTTGAAAGACTATTCATCCCAACGAAGCAAGATCAAAAGGTCGTGTCATCTCACTCTTTGTGGGATCAAGGATCATTCTTGAAGAAAACTACGTTCATCAAGGAGAAGTTTTTTATCCTCTATATCATCATCAACGTCAAGGAAGCAACAAGAAGAAAAAGCATCCTATCAAGTATATTTATGTCCACATCTGAATCTGTCAAAATGTCTTTTCGCAAGGAAAGCAACAAATTGGTTGGGGCTTCAAAATATCTTGCATGGAAGAAAAGGACAGATTTGAATCTCATTGAAAATGAGGTTATGGAACATGTCAAAGGATCTATCACTAAACCAAGAAAGGAAGATGCTCAAACTCTTGCAAAGTATATGAAAGGGGCAGTTAGGGCTCAAAGAATTCTCATAGAATCGATCAAGGATATCCTCATCCCATATATATCCAAACTCAAAAACTTCAAAAGAAATCTATGACAAACTGGTAGAGTTGTATTTTGTAAGCATTGCTGGAGAAGTCATCTCATTAAGGCAATAACTCTACAAGTTGAAGATGTCAAGGGAAGATGGAATTACCTCATATTTTATGAGGATATCTAAAATCTGTGATCAACTACAAAGATCTGGGAGAAGTCATGTCTGATAGAGAAATGGCTACAGTTGTACTAAATGCACTACCAGAGGAGTGGGGTAACTTTACTTCAAGCATTTATGGGAAGAAAGAAACTACTTCATTCCAAGATCTATGGTCACTATGCACGATTGAAGAATCTAGACTAAAGGCCAAATCTGATGTGGGAACAGGTGAGCAAAATCAAACTTATGCTTCAATGACAAGAAGAAAGGGAAAATTTGGAAAGTCTGGTTCTCAAAAAAAGAAAAGGGACATCTCTAAGATTCATTGTCATGGGTGTCAAGAATATGGACACTACAAAAGAGATTGTCCTAAGATCAAGAAGGACAATAACAAAAGAGGAAGAGAAGAAGATCATATCATTGAAGAAGAAGAGGAAGATGAAAAGAAGAAGCCCAACATAGAGGAAATAAGAGATCTCTACTATGACTAAGATAGTCTTCCTCATCTATGTTCTTTTCAAGTTCCTAAGTATTTTGTTCTAAGATATGGTCGTCATGAATCACTAAGAAAAATGACGAGATGCATCAAGGCATCATAGAAGCATTGAAAGCAAGAGCTCGGGACATCATCATAGAGAAGCATGAAAGATGGTTAGAATCTATGGAAGTCAAGGATATAGCTCTTAGGAATCTCATTGGAAACATAAATGGCAAGGTCATCTCGTATAAGGTTCATCATACATCTACCAAAAGGAAACATCTGTTGATGGGGATACTTCAGATCCTCAAGATTCTCTGATGGAATCTTCATTGAAAGGTTCACCGATCATGACGGGAAGAAAGTGTTTCATCAAGAATTCAAAACTTGTGGAATTCATGTGATGATGGTATGATGACATAAAAGTGGCAAAGCAATGGATTGAAGGTTTTTCAATCCAGGGAGATGCTACAAGAAGTCTAGATGACCCAAAGGAAAATGAGGTATGTATGCTTATATTCAATAGTAAAGAGTCATGTCATATGGTTGCAAGTAACATGGATCAATTCTCTATCTTGAGAGCATAATCAAAAGGAAGGATCTCCTCCCTTAAAGGAATGCAGGAATGCATGGTCACACATTCACTAGATGAAATTAACATAATATGTCCTCATATAAAGTATGAGGTGGTTGACATTAATTGGAGGGACTCTGATTGGAAGTTCCTGAGAATGAAATGTGTGAAGAAAGGAAGGAAGAGATCATGGATATGCAACCATGGAAAAAGGCAATCAACATCCATAGACCAAGAATATTTGACTAGGATATCTCCATGAAAGATATGAAGATTCTAATGGAATCCAGAAAAAACCAAGACCCTTATATATATCTTTGGGAGATGTGTCGATATGTATGCAGGATGTTGATACAATCTAGAAGATGTCATGATGAAAGACCATCACAAGGGTAATTTTGATTTTAATATTCATTCCTTTATTTTTGAAAAAATATCTACATGGGTTTATGCAGGGTTGCCAAGGGAAGATTTCTGGATATCTTCCACCACTGATGCCCTTGCAGTAGGATGAAAGATCCTTCAGGAAACGTGGCATGAAGGAAGGACAGATATGAACAAATGGATCACTTTCCGATGATAACATGACTGACTCATGGATGAAAGTGATGGATGGTTTGTGCCCTATGAAGAAGTCCCAAAACATGAAGACTCCTAAATAACGAAAATAAGTTCATGACATCGTGAGGAGTTCTTCAAGCAGTTGATTGTCCCTTTATCTCCACCTGAGGAGTTGTTGTAGGTCCCTAATTCAAAGGGGCATGGAAACAAGTTTTCTTACTTGGAAGAAACTTGGAAGCAAAAATTCCTAAGCTAAGAGGGAGATTAGGTACATTCCTTCCGTAGGAATGAGTACATTCCTTTATTGGAATAGATATGTCCTCCCTAATTAAGAGGGAGAGATAGACACATCATTTTTGTCTTCACTTGGGAAGACAGAATGGAGGATTGGGTAAACATCTGGCATACTCTTTGAGGACTAGGATTTCAGGATAAAATAGTCCTAGTGGAACACACCCAAAGAACCCAGGTGGGGTATGTTTCGAGAGAGACAACGATGAGGGTGTTATACATCATTGGTCTCGCCAGCATTGTGCTCATATCTCGTGGAGAGATGGAACTGTTAGTCAAGACCGTGCTATGTGAGAACGTTGGTTGATATAATGCTATACAGATGGGTTAACAATCTGACTCTTCTTATGAAAAATTCTTCAGATTGAGAATGACCAAGTACCATTATGAATACCTCCCTAGTTAAGAGAGGGTTGAAAAGTGTAACTAGGTTTGATCTTCATAATGACATGTGTAATTGTGATTTTATGTAATTGATGAAAAAAGAAAAGTAAAATTATTATTGTGATACTTGTCTCATGGGTTTCATGAGCAAGGAATTTTATTTTAGTGATGGCTCCCATTGTGAGCTTTTAGGATTTGTCATCTAGTCATAAAAGTCAATTTGAGTCTATCATCTATGAAGGACCCTTCTTGAGTATGTTACATATTTACATAAGTCTTTAAATAAGTTAGAAAGCCCTCCAAGACCAAGCAAAAATATCTTCTTCAAGTTGGCTTCAAGATGGAATAAAAGATCTTCACTAAAGGACATGTCGGTTCACCCTCTCTCAAATCGGCTTATTATGATGCTACAGCAACTATAAATAAGGCAGCACATCCACATTTCAGAGTAGAAATTTCGGTGAAGTTCTAAAGTCAGTATGTTGTGCCAAGATCAGCGCAAGGGAGTCTTATGGTCAGCGAAAAGAAGGGAAGAAAGATCGAAGTACCTAGCATTGTTTTGGGTCTGTTTTGAGGGCTGAAGTTATCCATACGTGCAAGGAATCTCTGTTCTCCGAACTGCAGAAAGAAGTTGAAGTTTGACAGTCAAATTTGAGGACAAATCAAGAGAAAACAAGGGTGTATTTCTAGCTGAGTTACCAAGGAAAGGAACTCCCTCTAAAGCAAAGGGAATCAAGTCATAAAGGGAAGGTCTTATGAATGAATTAGGGTCAACAATTGCAGACCTAATTCAAGGAGGAAAGGAACTCCCTCTAAAGCGAAGGGAATCAAGTCATAAAGGGAAGGTCTTATGAATGAATTAGGGTCAACAATTGCAGACCTAATGGTCAAAAGTCTGAAGCAGAAGGAAGCCAAACCTGAAGTGGAACCGTGAAGAAGGAAGGAGCAGAAGGTTGGCTATCGTTGACTAAGGATGGCATCAAGGGAACTTGTGTCTTGGTCTTGGAGTGGCAAATAGGTCAAGGGTCTTGGTCTTGGTATTCATCAATTGGAATCTCTATAAGAAGAAGAATTTGTTCAGGTTTTCCTCTCAAGAAAGAGAGCTTTTGGCTCTAGATAATAGCCTATATTTTGTGTCTCGTCTCTTTATGGTTTATGCATTGGTAGTTGTTTGATGAAAATGAACACTAATAATCTAAGTAAAAGGAAGATCCTAATCTAAGAAAGTAAACAGCATCCACAAGCAGTTACTAATCAAAGAGAAATCACTTAATCTCTATGCCCTAGATTTCTCAACGTGCGGCGTATATCCTGCGTTCTTGTGTATTGTTGATCTTCTTGTTTTGGTAGCTGTTTGATGATAAGAATAACATAATAATAAGAAGGGAAGTGAATAATCAAGAAAAAAAGTAAAAATACATCACAAGCAATTATCAAGTATAAGAGAAATCATTCAAATTATAGCCCTTTAGATTTCTCAACACATAGAACTGCGTCACCCCAAAACATCAGCTTAATATTCTTGAAGACATCATTGAATGAACCATATTTAAGATTAGCATGTTCATTCTTTCAGCTACTCCATTCTTTTAGGGATTATAAGGCACGTTGTTGATGTTTGATCCCATGCTGGCAAAGATAGTTTTGAATCCATTTGAAGTATACTATTTTCCATTATTAGTACGAATAGAGACAATCTGAGATTGTACATCGTTTTCAATCCATGCATGAAATTTATTGAATGTTTCAAAGCTTCAGATTTGTTCTTCAAAAAATAAACCCAACACACTCTGGTGTAGTCATCAAAAAATGTCATCATATATTTATTACCATTTGCAGAAGGAACAGGGATTGGGCCACATAAATCAGAATGAATGAACTCAAGTTTTCTATGTGCTCTAGAATGAGAATCATGAGGAGACTGTTTGTTATGCTTTCAAAAGATACAAGCATCACATTGTTTAAGTTTCCTAGGAATAGTTGGTAAAAATTGTAGATATACAAAATAGAAGAAAGAACACAAGTAACAAAAAGCCATTAGATCATCTGGATATCCAAGATTTTGGGCAATAAGTTAAACAGAATATGAAAAACATACATGATTCCAGTTGGCTTCAAAAAGCGATCACGAGCACAGATCACGGAATCGAACATGGATTCACGCAAAAGGAAATAACCCATCCACTCTGAGATAATGACATCAACTGTCCAGCAAAGGATCCCACTGTTATCAGAAAAATTGCTCGAGCAAAAGTTGACCGCAGCAAAAAAATTGTTGAACATCAAACAGAAAGTCATAAGCACAAAGATTGTAAATAGAAGAACTAAAGAAGCAATTCCACCTTTCAACAGTGGACAAAGTGCTAATCAATGACATGACCTTCCACACTACCAGTACACAACAAACTGATACACACATATGTATAAAGATAGAAAGATAGACCTTAAACCTTCAGAATATTTCAAGAGGTAAGTAGCAACGCTAATTTAAAGGAGTCCATTATTTATCAGAAGGACAAAAGCATACATGATACAAGTTTCATATATTCTAACCTTTTTCAGGCAACATGACATCCTCCATAGATCCTTCAATTATATCAACAATGTGGCCAACACCATTTCCGATTACAAGTTGGCGTGCATGTTCTGACATTTTGGTTGCTTCAACAGCATAAACTTTCCTTGCACCAGCTTGTGCACACCAAATTGCCAAAATGCCACTTCCTGTGCCTACATCCAAAACAGTCTTCATCCCAAACATTTCTCACATGAGATACACACATATTTTAGACTGCACAGTCAAATTCCTATGAAATATGTTATAATAACCAACACTGCTTAGAATTAATAGCCAAAAAGCCACCCTTGCCAGGTAAATTCAACTAACATTTGTTTGTCCTTTCTCAAAATGTGCATTGCTAGGCCCCTTGAGAAAAATGGAGGCTCTTTGATTTTTTGCAGAAAAATTCATGAATCAGATTTAGTCATTTTCCTCATTCAGTGCAAGTGGTCATAAAAACAGTTTCTGAGCAACTTAGCACTAAATTTATACAGTGATTGTAAGCAATGAATTGTCAGTAACCAGCATGTTCATAAGCTGCCTTATGAAATTTTCAAGTTATTGGCATCTAGTTGCCTATGACCATAGGCATTTAATCTGAAAGCAAACCCTGCCAGTTGCATCCCATAAGGCCACAGATTCCTTTCTGTGGATTCATGCATTCATCAATAACCAGCATGTAGATCAGTCCCTAGACACTTTATAAAGTGATTTTATAAAGTTGAGGTGTATCTTTTTAATTAATGACTAAAAAGTAGGGTTTTATAAAGAGTGTAACTTTAAAAGTTGGATCACTTGAGTGATTTAAGTGGGCCCAATGTGAAATAAAATCATAACCGTTGATCTTGAGATGGTAAAATTGAATCTCAAGTTCTCAACTATTGAGATCTTGGGTAAGGGATTTTAGTCATTAATGAGAAATTACACAAAGAAAAGAGAGAAGAAGAGGCACAGTTTTTCTTCAGTTTTAATGAGAGAGAGAAAGGGAGAGCTGAAGAAAGAATTGGAAGGAGCAGCAAAGGAAAGGAGAGTTGGGCACGCATATCTAGGAGAGATTGGCACAGTTCTCAAGGAACTTTCAGCAAAAATTTAGCAGTCCATACAGCGCATTTACTGCTGTATTTACAGTGAAATCTAGGCATGTTTTTCAAGGCTGAGGGCACAATAATTGAGGCAGCAATTTTCTGTTCTGCTGGTAAAGTCTGTACATCAGTGGTACAACAGCTGGGCATGATTTTGTAGGAGGCTGTACACTATCAAACTGGGACAGATTTGGCACAGAAATCAAGGAGGGATTTGTGGGACATTTTCCTAGGTGTTTGGTACAGAAATTGAGGGCAGACTCAGTGAGATAAGTTGGCTATTAATTGCTGGAAATTTTCCTGTGCATTTCTGTGTAAATTTCCTGAGCTTAATAAAATTTCTCTCTTGCAGACTGAAATAATTTCTTCAAGTGCATATTCATTTTATAACAGTGAATTAAAAGCCCTAAAATCATATCTAGGTGGTCTAAACACCCTAATAATTTCATGGTAAAATTTTGCTAATGTTTTGACTACTTGGGCATTAAATATCTAGCCTAGATCTACTTTTGCTTTGCTGGAAAATCTCTGCATCACTGAATATATCAGATCTGATCATTTTTGAATAATTCATAATAAGAAGCCCTAAAAGCTCATAATTGCACATTGGTAAACTTGTTTCAAGATTTAGAAAGTTTTGGACATATTTTGGCATAAGATACTACAATGATAGTTCATTGTTTGCATAATTTTCTCACTGATGTAATAAGTGATTTCAGATCTGATATATGCACTGAATATTGCATCTTAAATGGGCTAAATTTTAAAAGTTCAAAAAATTACATTGACAAAGTTATTTTATCAATTGGCAAGTCATTAGGCATTCCATTGGTCATTTTCAGTTTTATATGCTGGTTAATTCCTTGGTTTGAACTGACATATTTACTGTTGTCCTATACATGATTAAAAGTGATTTTTCGTGATCAATTGAGCGCGTTGTGCTTTATGCTATTAAAGACTAACATTTACTTGTTTTGTGTTGGATCAAAATCTCGTTAACTTGGCACTATATTCACTCACACATCATAACTCTAATCTTATGGAATTGTTTAAGTTACATTGAGCATTGAAGTTTCATTGATCTAATTGGCATTGCTAAGGAATCATTGATAATTGCTAAACACCTTGTGATGTCTATCTTAAGAATTGGCATATTGAGAATTTGGGCATTAAAATCTAATTGGCATATTTGTTTCATAGCTGCTCTAAGTTAAATTCATAATCTTGTGCTCTTTCACAATCTTTAGAAGCTTTGGTAATTTTATTGACATGTTGTGGATTAGATATTGACACTAAGTAAATTGGCACTTTCTTGGTACTCGTGTCATTTAAAGGCTAATCATAAACATTAACTCAACCTTAAACCAAGAATTCACCCATAATATTTTGCATAAACATTCTAGGCTTAATTTGCACTAATAATTTACCTCCAAGCATAAGCTTGGTTGATAGACTCCTAGGACAACCCTTTCTCATCTAGCTTGAGGGATTCAGCCCCTTTTTAGTGGTTAACATAGTGACCTCGCAATCTTTAGAGCCACAGTCCTTGCAGCACCGAAGGCACTGGGTGATTGGAACATGGGGGGAGGGGGAGTATCATTAATCAAGCCTCTGGTTGCTTCCCGTTGGCTTCCATCCCACAACCTACTCTAAACACTGGTCTCAAAACAGTTAAGAGGGACGCTCCATTTAGACTAGGCATATAATTTAAAAGTAGCTAAGATCCTTGCATTACACCTAAATCTTAGGATTTGCATAGCATATAGGTTAGTCAATCATTTAAGCAGCGGTTGTCCATCCAAATCCTTGGTCTTAATTTGTAATAAGCAAGAATTTTGACTCCATAAGGCACATGTCTCGTTTCTAAATCTAATTAAATCTTTAAGTCTTACTAAATTTAACCAAGTAGCTAGGCCACTCAAATGTGTCTCCCGGACAAGTGGTTCCCAACTTGTCTTTCATTACATCATTTCCATAGAGACTACCCCCCATAGCCTATTGTTGGGAGACAACTAGAACGGAGTGAGCAGGGATCAGAGTGACAGCCCCCGCCCTAAGCCGTTGTATCGATGCCTGTACAATCTGAGCGACAAAAAGGTGTTGCTTTAATGCCTTTGCTTGATGGTCCTATCTCTTGACATATGGATGGTTGATACTTCATGTGTCATTTTTTTGCAACATCTACTGACTATGCATAGTTTTAAACTCGGAGTCCACCTTCGACTCAGTATCGACTCAGACTAGTTGACTTCAATGACTCCTCCTTTGTAAAAAATATATTAACTATTTATTTTTTTAATGAAAAAACAAATTTTTAAATATTTTCATTCACGTTTCCAAACTCAAAGCATTAGAATAATAAAGAGAAGACAACATATGATCAAAATATGCTCATGAATATATCTATTATAACAAAATGGCACAGAGTGCAGAATTCAATACATGCAATATATAGAGATCAAAACAAAAACACATAACCAAGGAGTCTTTAAATGGCCTTACAACAAAACATCAATAGTCACAACTGTTAGACAAGGCAACATCATTTGGCTCAGACTCTAAATCGGAGTAAGACAGGGAAACCCATGGCTCCTCCTCTTCATCAAGATCTCCAACTGCAACTGTAGAAATAGTAGTATTAGAACTAGCTGCACGCTAAGATAGCAAGTTACGCGCCTGCGTCATGGCTGAGTAGAGGAAGTGTTTGCAGCCGGAGGACTTGGGGTCAGTACTCATGGATCTACACTTGATTGAACAGTCTGTAATGCATCATGTTGACCACTACGTGTCAACGACCCATAGCAGTACACCCCCTTTTTTAGCCCCAAAAAGGATAGTACTTCTTCGATGTGTTTGTGTCGTCTAGCTATCATCATCAGCTTGACTTCCAAGATGTTATGTAAACCCTTTTTGCATATGTATAACATAAATAATCTCAGCAGATCTGTCATGTATGTAATGACCTAGGTAAGCCTACTTTTCTAGTGACGATCTCCATTCTGGGAGGTTTTTTGTCTCACCGATCCATTCTCGAATGGTCGGCAGAGTTTTTCTCCAGCCTTCCGCAAAGCTGGAATGGATTTTGTCACTAAGATCTTAGGCGAGTCCTAGTGTTCTAGATCAAGTCCATGTAAAAGTAATTTGGGAATAATCCTAACTATTTGGTTAAGTTATTTTATTACAAATTGCTTGGTATACTAGATTATATTTGTGTCGCAAAAATGGGTAGTTTGTGGGGGTCTATTACAAATGGGCTTTCCCCTTATGATGTAAAAAATATGAAAATCATGATGTAAAATGTCTTGAGGGTTGGAAAAATAATTTATCCCTTCATAGGCTAATTAATTAAAATTTCTGGCCAAAAATTTAATTAAAATCCTAAGCCAGAAATTTAATTAATTCTAGATCCTAAGTAAATTTAAATTCGCCAAAGGCAAAATTCGTCGATCCTTAAAAATTAAATTTTAAAGGATCCCGGGACTAAGGTAAATTAATTATTTTGCCAAATTTTGAACCTTTGATCCTTGGGGGTTAAGTCAAAGTCAATTTTTTTGGGAAACTAACTCATAAATTTTATTTTTGAGTTAGTTAAAATGCATTTAATGAAAAAATTCGAATTTCTCCAAATATTTAAATATTTTGACGGATGAGGTTAAAGGAAATTTTAATCTTCATCAACACTCGAGATTGCTTTGACGAGGATCACTCGAACTAGCCATTGGGGGATTTATCTTTAAACAGGAAGTCATTTGTCAGTTGATGGATCTAACCTTTGAGTCGTGTGCTTATCAAGAAGCTCTTGTGTAATCTGTTAATCTAGGTTGTCATTGATGTCAATATAGCAATGTTTGTGATGGCAAATTCTTTAATACATGATGTTGCCTATTGATGCCCATTGATCATAATATTGCTCATGGAGGATCCAAGGATTGAATATAGACATAATAGAAATAGTGGAACCGAGGAGGAAAGATATCAGAAGCCATGAGAACAAAAAGAGAAAGAGTAAAGAGGAGAAGCCACAAGAGCGACAAGCCAAGACAAAGCAGATCTATCGCATATGCCAAGAGTGAGCGCAATATCGGAGGAAGGAATAAATCGTGGAAACCTTTTAAAAGTTCACAGCGCATAAACCGGAGGAGTTAAAATAACATATCGGTGGGTTCTATTATATGCCACTGCACAAAACCCCTGATTGTGATTTGATGTGCGGACCCGACCGCTCCATTAGAATACACTATTATGTTATATCTTGTCCGCCCCATCGAAACGTTCATATCACAAGTCTTAACAGGATGTCATGTTAAAACGCTGATTGCGATATGTACTGCGGACCGGATGGTTCCATTATAATACACCTTAATACTATATCGCATCTGTCATATGAACTTTCATATTGCAGGTCATAAAATGTCACGATAAAACCTCTGATTGCAATATAATATTACGAACCCGCTGCACCACTATAACATGACTTTATACAATATCACATCCACAGTATCGCTAGTTTCTAAGGATGTCAAACCGCCGATTGCGATAAGGTTGTGGACCCGACGAGCTTAAGATCATATCGCGTCTGCTCCGTCGACAGGAGTGGAATCACTATGTTATGTGCAAACCTCCAAAAATTGCGATTGTGGGATTAAAGGAGTAACTCTGTTTTTCATGAATGTTGCGATTGTGATTAATGTGGGACCTCCATGTGGGTATAGGCTTGGATGAATATTAAAAAAAGGGCCTCCCGATAAAATATTTTAATGTGCAAACTCATAAGTCGAACTCTACTCCCAATGAACGTGTCTTTTGGTTTTCGGCAAAACTCAAATATATATAAGTTGAAACGCTTCACTTCAAGCAACGAATTTCGTGCATCTAACACAGAGAAGAAGTAACAGTTCACCACTTGTGAACTTGAAGAAACAGAGAAAGCCGAAGTTTGAGCAGGAAGGAAGAAAGCCGAAGGTCCAGTAGGAAAGAAGAAAGCCGAAGGTCAAGAAATTTTGTTGATTGGGTTAATCTTTGAAAGGCTCAGAGCTGTGATGAATTAGAAGAAGTATAGGCCTCAAACTTGTGGAACAAGCAAGACTTCTGGACCTGTAATATCTTTCTGAAGATAAATTCGAACTTGTGCAGAATTCCTCAACTGCAGAGAATTAGATTGTTGAAGATATTTGGTATTTTCTATTGTGAACAAATTTGAGTTGCAAACACAGTCTTGGAATTGTTTGAGACACAGTATTGGATTGTCTTACAGTAAAGTCTTCTAGCAGACCTTGGTTGGAGTGACATAGTTCAGATTGGTTTTTACAGTGAAACTTCACTTGAAGACTTGGATGAAAAAGACCAACTGTGTTTGAAGACTATTTGGATAGAAACGTTGAACTGTTAAGCTCTCTTGAAACATATTTTGAAGGATTATTGCAGCAGGCTGATAAAGCTTTCTTGAAGGCATTGTTTGGACAGAACCTTAGAGCAACATTGTGTAGACATCTTGAAACAGTACTAGAAGCAATTGAAAGTAGACTTGGGTTGGCAGTTACTTTGGAACATTGTCATGATGACAAATTGAAGGATTATCTTTGGAACTTGTGAAGCCTTTCTTTGAAAAAACTAATCTTGGTATAGCTGATTTGAATATTGTTCGAGAGCAGTCCATCAGACATTGTTTTGAAGATATTTTGAAGTAGTATATCTTGAAGTGGATGTGTAGCTTCCTTGGGGAGATTCTTGAGCATACCTTGGAGAGTCAATCTAGCAACTCATTGAAGACACTTTGAGGGATTCTTGAAGACATTTGGAAGACTTGAAGAAGTTTTTCCTAAAGGCACCCTTAGATATGATGATACAATGAAGTCGTCATGAGGTGACCTTGAGAAGTTTTGTTTGAGTAACATGAAGAGCAGTGGTGACGCCTTCTGAGAAGACAAGGTTGTCATTGATGAAGTAATTTGGAGAAGGCATTGCTGAAAAGATTGACAGGGCACGTTGAAGAAGATATTGGGAATCGTGAAGTACAACCAAACATACCTTGACAAAGTGAACCAAATATAGGGTTGGAACCCACCTTCTGAGAAGACAAGGTTGTCATTGATGAAGTAATTTGGAGAAGGCATTGCTGAAGAGATTGACAGGGCTCGTTGAAGAAGATATTGGGGAGCCGTGAAGTACAACCAAACATACCTTGATAAAGTGAACCAAATATAGGGTTGGGGCCCTTGAGGTTGGTGCCTCAAAATTGACAAGTTTGGAGCCTTGGAAGTCCAAGTCAATGTTTGGCAAATACAGGTTGGAGCCTAGAAGATTGAGGATTGGTGTCCTTGGAGTTGGTGCTCCTAAACTCAAGGTTGGTGCCTTGGATAAGATAGGGTCGAAGCCCTAGAGGTCGGAGCCTCACTAAAGTCCAAGTAGGTGCTTGGCACATCACAGGTTGGAGATTGGATGTCTTCATCAAGGGTTGGAGCCCTACCCATATTGTACTTGATTCATTATAAAGATTATATTAATAAAAGAGTTTACTTCTATTGTTCATTTTTGTGTTCTAAATATAAGTGATCTAACTGGTAAAAGTAACAATTGATTCATGTTAAACACACATGGTGAACGAGAGAAAATATGAAAGATAAAACATGCAATACATTTTTATTAACAATAGATGTACATTTATAGTACAATATGGTGACCGTTGGGATTCACATCCCAAGGT